>OX451209.1:27436217-27476780 GCA_949628255.1 Macrophya alboannulata | reverse complement strand
CTGAATTCATCCGGGATTCAAGCTCTTCGTTTATACCAGAATTAGAAAAACTACAGCGAATGGATTTCAGATTACCTTAGTTCCTCAATGAATGGTTCAAAAAATCAACCACTGTGACTGAATCGAACGGACAAGATTTAGATCCGGTATTTTTAGTTTCAAA
Organism: Macrophya alboannulata; assembly: GCA_949628255.1. NCBI lineage: Eukaryota > Metazoa > Arthropoda > Insecta > Hymenoptera > Tenthredinidae > Macrophya > Macrophya alboannulata. The sequence goes on along the minus strand of OX451209.1, from coordinate 27,476,617 downwards.
TAATTGAAAACTGGGCGAAAATGGACGAAACCACTGTCGGACCATGAATAAACTCATCTCGGTAAGGAGAAAACCAAAAAAAGTGAAAAAGAAGAACATTTTTGTCGTTGTAGCTGGGAACGCTGGGCAACAATGCTCGAAATACGTCTCCTCCTATTCGCGTAATTCACGTCCCACATAGGTAACGCACCTTCGCACGTAAATACACACATACACACACACTCTCGAATACGTGAAGAGATATACGGCGGATATACTAGCTATTCCGCGTACCCGTCAGGCAACGGCGACTATACGTTGGATACGGGTAAGTGTGGGTATGAAGAGAGAAGATGAGGTGGAAGTGGAAGTGGAAGTGGAAGTGGAGGAGGATGGGGATGAGGATAGAGGAAGGTAAGTAAGAGTAAGATTCGCGTGGCTGCGTTGGCGCATTAGGTAATGAATATTCCGTTGTCTCCGCCGCCATATCGCGTCCGCTTCGAGTCGGAACGAAATCTCTGGTAATTTAGGTACGCCCGAGAGAACGAGGTTCTCGTACAAAGGGACTTCACTCTATCTCTCTTTCTCTCTCTCTCTCTCTCTTTGCCCACTCTTCGAGAAAGGAGGAAGAGATAAGAGGAGCGGAGGAGCGGAGGAGCGGAGGAACGGAGGAGAACGAGCCTCCTCTTCACCGCGGCAAGAAGAGCGAGGTGAAGGTGTTGCGACAAAGAGGTTCGCACAATACTCTCAGCAGTTAGCAAATTGCAGCCTGCTGCTGCTGCTACTGCTGCACCAGGCGAGAATGACGGAGTTTTGAGTTTTCCCTAGCATTCGCGATGCTATTCACCTCACCCTTACCGTTACTTCCCCTCCCTTCGCCCCCTCTTCTTTCCACATTGATACCAGCTTCTGTTTGTACGTTCGCTTTGTATCCATACTAACTGAGGGCGGATTTTCTGCTTCAAATTTTACCACTAGCTTTACAATACGTCGAGGACACCCCTCGACACCGGAGTATATGATCTGGTCAGAACTACAACACCGCGCGCGAAGGCTATACCATGAAAAGTAGAAAAACATATGCGATTCTGAAACAAAAATAAAACCAAGAAACGAAATAAGAAGAAGAAGAAGACCCATATTCTGCACTGCGCTTGTCGATGACGAAGAGTAAATTTGGCAAAGAAAAAACAAAAAAAAACCCAAAATGAAGATGAGATCTGACAGTTTCTTTTCACACCGTGACAAATGAAAAAAGGGTTTTACCATTCCCGCTGCATAGAGAATATCTGTAACTGCTTGAACTTACCTTGATGAAACGTTTCGCTTTCGTGAGAAGGCCCAGGGTGGTGTGTCTCGATGTTTCCGGGCCTAGTGGGACCATCCCTTTCAACTTTTCCAGGCAGTTCCGTAGGTGCGCCCGCCTGCGACAGAGAAACAGAAAAAAAAACGAAGAAAATATCGAAAAGGGTTCTTTTACTTTCAAAGGGTACAATTTTGTAAGTGGTGTCGAAGACCTCTCGCGGCTGCTCTCGAGTATATCTTCACCCTCCCGCACATCGCTCAGAAAACTCGAGAGGATTTACAATCAGAGGCTGGGCGAGAGGTTAGACGCACATACGCTTAAACACACATACATATGTATATCCACACGCATGCGTGTATCTATATGCACATATTATACACCTACTTCGATGGAATACAAGGCCTTATTTCCTTTGACGGAAAATTTCTACATTTTTAGATATTGGGGAGAGAAGACATCGCCTACTGACGTTCATTCCACATTATCTGTGTAGATTTGAGACTCTGAGAATAGCCCCAGTTAGTTTTTATGGACAAACCACGTGACCGAATGTACAACACCGTCTGTGTTCGGAATTATTCAAAGCTCCTTCGTGGAATGTATGAATATCGTAGAATCTGTCCCCGTGTTGAAAAAGACGAGAAAAAGAAAGAAAAAAAAGAAACGGTAAATAAATAAGTAAACGAAGAGTTGGGGAGCAATGAAACAAATAGAAACTGGCAACAACAGAAGAAAAAAAAACGGCGTCAAGCTTACGGTTGTTCAGGCAGACAGGTTGGTGAATTTTTCAGACAAGTTCGTACTCCGAGAACCGAAGCGAATCGAGCCCGGGACAGGGATGAAGGAATTGGGGAGTTGGGCAAAGCCCATTTCATCCTTTCCGATTGAATCACCAACGAACAATGACGATGACGCGAGGGAAACACTCGCGTCCGCGACAAACGGGAGAGAAAAAAAAAAAGAAAAGAGAAAAAAACAAATAAAACAAGTGCCGAATAAAATATTAGATAGACTCGGGAACGAAACCTGGGTGGACTGGATTCTGGTCTGTGAGTCCGCTCTCTTCGACCCTCTAGGAAATGCTCGAACACCCTACTCTGCAGGCGGATTGAATCGCGGACGTCGGACTCCTCTACGCTCCGACTATGCTCTGGAGCTCCGGTAATGGACCTATTGTCGCGAAACAATCAACCAACGGCAATTGCTACGCTGCGACAGTTAATGTTCCCGCAGGTATGTATGTTACATACGTATATGTATGTATGTACACACGTCGTTGCCACTGCTACTGTTACCGCGACTATGTGTCACGCCCAACAATACTACGTCTACCTATATCCGTGTTTACGTGCTCCCTGTTCCTACGACACGCCATTCGCCGTCTCCGCGTTCGATGGGTGAAACAAAAGAGGGAAGAAACATAAATTAGAGTGCCTATAGAGAGCCCACGGAGGAGTCACACGATTTCGGGAAACATAAATTCCTGGTTTTGAATCTGGGAGGATTTGGGAAACGGGACGCTGGTTGATTGGTTCAAAGAATCGGGAGATTTTCGGCTCGGATCGTTCACCAAGATTTCCTGCTGGATTTGGTATCGAAAATTCGTCGTTAAGAAAAAAATAGAAAAGTTTTTTTTTGTCAAATCGTTAGGAGTATAAGGCAGGATTATGACAAAGAGGGAATACCGAACGACAAACGACTTTGCACGAATACGGAAATAAAAAGATTCCAGCTATCGAGTTGCACGGGCCATTAGGTAGGCGATTCCCCTCTTCACCTCGCCAACCTTCCCGCAGGCGGCATATAATAAATCTGTGTCTCGCAGAGGCGAAACAACACGTACATACCTAACGTGTATGTACAAAAATACAAAATACAAAATAACGAAAAAGATAAATGAAATGAAAGAAATGTTTAGGTTGATACTCCGATTTTGTGGTCCCGTATTTTTTTTTTTTTTGTTTTTTCGTCAGAAATATACTGTTGACTTTTAGGATTGAACTGAGATACATGACTCGAGTGTGTCGAACGGTAGCCCCGTTCAGAAACATTCCGCCCAGTCCGATGAAATATCGTGTATTATGAAATTATTGTTGAATTATTCATAATTAATAACGAACGTCGACGGACGGACCGCGGTCGCGCGGGGTTAATGTAGCGAGGATAGAATAGAATAGGAAAGATTTATGTAAGCGATTGACTTTCTATAGAATTTTATCGCTCCGACTAGATATAGAACCGTTATTTGATGCGAGAGATCAAATAAGCTGATCAGCAAAAACGTACCGTATAGCCCAGTCTAGACGAGGCCAGGAGTATGCCATGCCATGCCATGCCATGCCATGCCATGCCATGCCATGCCATGCCATGCCAGGCCAGGCTATGCTAGTCATGAATAAAGCACTCAATGAAAGAGCCACGGTGGTGGGTAACGCGGGGGGCTATTATACCGAAACGTGAGTGTCGCGGTGGAGAGTTTTATTGTTAGTGCTTCAGGAACCAACACGAGCCGGTATAACTAACAACGGAAAACTTAAGCGCTGTGCTCGGTTCTCCTATCCTCTGGTATAACAGCGAAATGTACATACGTACGTACATACATATACGTATTATACTACCTACACGATATACTTACGAGTATAACATACACGCATAGATACACGTGTGAGATTCCCTACGGCGCGATGATACATTTTCGACAATGGAATTATACTCGCGCAATTGACAAACAATGTTGTAATCTGTGTACCGCGGATGGTTAATCACTTTATAATTGTTACTGCAACAATGAACTCCCACGAGCTTGTGTATGTTTCGCGATGTAAGATGTACGGGAGAACATTTCTCCGAAAGTCTGCACAGTCCAAACCGTAAACCACCCAAAAATAAAAATTCTGAAAGCCAAAGATCCGAAAGGCCGATGCTCCGAAACTTGAAATCCACGCATGCAGCATCTTTCGGAGTTTTGGACTTTACGAGTTTCGATCCGTCTGCATTCCGATTTTTCTAAAATTTAATATCCTGAACTTTATCGTTTCGGAATATTCGAAATCGTCTCGAATGAATTCGTATAATTTTAACCGTTCGGAACTTCATCCCGGATCCCATTCCCGGTTCCATCAAATTTTTTTTATAATACATTTTCACCGCTGAAAAGGTCGGGTCGGTTCCAGAGCAAAGATCTGCTTCTTCTTCTTCTTCTTCTTTTCCGGTACATCCGTTATATGTACATCCAAGATGTACATATAATACAAGATAGATAAAATGTTTACCTCAACGATTTCGCAAAGGATTATTAAAGAAGTTTGATAAGTAAGTAAGCGAGCCTCTGAGATGGTTTTAAACGAGTTTTGGTCGATTCGTAAAATTGACTCTGGCGTCTCTTGAATCTTGAGAAAATAATCTCGTTTGAAACGGCGTATCTTGTACTTCTTAGTGGTCGTCCTCCTCCTCGTATTTACGATGTTTTCAGTAGCAGTATCCGATTCGCACAACAAAATAACTTCTTGTTCCAGAAGTCGCTCTCTCCCTCTCTCTCTCTTCCCCTCTGTCTCTCGTTTCTTACATCGGTAAGAGGAGTGGTTCAACCAGATAGCGAGTAATTAATTTCAAGTCAATCGTTCCCCGCACAATTCTTCAGCGCGTTAATTTTTTGCCATTCGGAAATGTTTTTACTCTGTTAGACGTACATCACGTACCGCAATAAGTCCGAGCCCTTCGAATTAAGGCGATCATCAAGACGCATTAAGCCCCCTGGGTCCGCTGAACATGGTTTTATGTATACGGTTCTGAAAACATTCTACAACCTGCATAACGACTACGCGCGATGAGCTCACGAAGAACAAAAAGAACGAGAAATAAGGATAAGGAATAAGGGGAGAAAAATGCTTGTTATAAAATGCGGATCCAAGCAGAGTTTGCTCGCCGGGTAAGCCGGCCGAACCCAACGTACGTACTACCGCTTAAAACCAACTAAAACTAACGAAAGCCAAGCCAAGCTGCAAGCCGAGCCAAGTCAAGCCAAGCAAAGCAAAGCCGAGGAAATCCTAGCCACGTTCTTCTGTCTACGATACGATGAAGTTACTTTTTCTTCAATTACCAAATGATGAACGTTCAACGTGTATGAAAAATTTGGCGTGCAGTCACTCAAACAGTCCAACGCGAAGATATGCCCGAACCGAATCTATTAACAAGTTAATATCGATTACCAATCGCTTTGGAATTAGCTTCCTCAATCTCATCCGAATTCTCATACTCCTGAATTTTCCTCCTCGGTGGAATGGCAGCAGTGACCAGAGCCAAGACAAGTTTCGGCGCTTGAGGCACTAAGACAGAACTTGGTTGGCTGAAGAGAAGAGAAGAGAAGAGAGAAGAAGAGAAGAGAAGTGAAGAGAAGAGAAGAGGAAGAGGAAGAGCATAGGAAGCGGCGAAGGAAGTGGAGTGAGGTTGGCACACGTGCTAGACGGGTTTGAATAGTTACGAAATTAGTCGGTAATTTGCTCAAAGTTTCGAGAGGTGGAGTTGCATAGTCGAGTGTAGAATCGCACGGCGTTCGGCTCGTCTATTTGCAAGGTTCACCGTCTTGCGTCTAGCTCGCGCGTCTTACGCGTTCTCTTGCATTGAATGATGAAGAGTAGGATGAGAAGGATAAAGAGGAAGCGGAGGAGGAGGAGGAGGAGGAAGAAGCAACTCCTGACAGTCCCAAGAGTTCAAGCTCTACTCATTCCCGAAACTAAACTTTAGCTGTAGTTTCTCTCTCTTCACTGGCGAATCGAGGACGGATCGGCGTCAGCCTTTCATATTTCTGGTCATAAAATAAGAAGAGGATAGAACAGAAGATAAGAGAGGATCTGATCGGATCAAGAGAGAACGCAGAAAGCGGGCGAAAGCTTTGCTAGATGTTTTCGTAGTGACGTAGAGCGATAGCGGCGGAACGTGACGCGAGAAAATATCGAATAGTTACGTACAGAGGCGAGGCGAGGAGAGAGAGAGAGAGAGAGAAAAAGAATAATAAAAGTGGAAAGTGGAGAGTAGAAAAAGGGAAGAAAGGCAGCTCGACTAACCTATCTTGACCGGAGTTAAAAATATTAGCTTCCCAAGGAGATTGGCGACACGCAACATGCGGTGGCACCCCACACTGGTGCACATTCGAGTAACCAGTACTCCGCAGGCAAGAAACGTCGGAGTATCAGGTACCCCATCTCCGTCAGTGTTGGAGTTTAAGTTGGAGTTGGAGTTGGAGTTGGCGTCGCACGCCAAGCTTATACCCAAGTAAGTCCGCCTTCGCCGACGAGTAGCAGCACGAATTTACATTGGAGGTTAGCCGATCCGTGGGAACAACGCGCGAACCTCATCCGTCAAACTCCTCTGCACGGAGTAGTCGTCCACCTCGCCCCCTCGCCCTAGCAGCCCTAGCAGCCCTTCATCGACCCTACGCTAACGGATAATCGTTCCCTAGGTCGGAATCCTAAGAATAGCAACCGACCGTAACGACAACGATAACAATAATAACGATCCCGCGAATCGCGTACGCGTGTTCACACGTCGGCGCACCTCGCACCTCGCAACTCTCTCTCTCTCTCTTCGTTTTTCCTCTCGCTATCGCTTACTTGCTCTAATTGTTATCATCGTTAAAGGATTTTTCAAGAAAAAAGTACCATAAAGTATCAGAAAGTGGGTTGAGGTGAGATGAGATGAGATGAGACGAGACCCTCAATCGAACAACTGCAGCAAAGAGAATCTGTTTCTTCATCACAAAGTGGATAAGGAGAGTTGCCCCCCCCCCCCCCCCCCCCCCCCCAGCCCCCAGTTCGGCTTAATTGAACTACGTGAGGGTGGTGAACCCTGTCAGCTATCTTCCGGTTTGTGTGCCGGAAGCGGGACCTATAGGCGGTTAGGAGTAGCTTCTGTTCCTGATTAGAAGACAGACAGACAGACAGACAGACAGACAGCGTAGCGAAGTGCAGGGATCTGAGTATGGTCCCTTCCTATCTTTATCCGTTTCTCTCTTCTCGTTCGTTTCCTGAATTTAGTCGTCGGCCTGCATTGTTGAGTAACTACGAGTAGCAGGGTAGAAGATAGGACGGAAGGAAGGAAGGAAGGAAGGAAGATCTTGATCCGGATAGGACATTTACGACGAGGATCATCTTGGCATTGCTAAACTGGGCTCCTCTCTACTCACTCTCTCTCTCCCTTTCTCTCCTGCTTCGAAAGATACGTGTGGTACTTACTTACCAGCTACGTATACCATCCGTGGACAGAAAGACAGGCAGACAGACTGCGGCGGTTATAAAAGCAGTAGCAACGTTGCAGAATTCCAATCAGGCTGATTAATTATCGCGGTGTGTTTAATTACAATTAGTGAGATTGCCACGGGCTCGCCTGCCTGCCTGCTTGCCTGCCTACCTCCCCTCCCCCCACCCTGCTCGCACTGTTTCGTTCGGTCGCACCCTTGTGAACGGTATACCCAACCCCCGTGTATATAACGGCGCCACGCGCCACCCTAGCACAACGAACGACACTATTAATCTCACCCTCTCTGAACAACGGAAAGAGGAAAGAGCTACGACAGGAGACAACTGCGTTCTCGAAGAAGACAATAGTGGAGGGAGTTGTGTAAACTTCAATTTGAACCTTGCACGATGACTCCTGTCGATACAAGCAGTTGGAAATTCCTCTGATATTCCTTGTGATCGATAATCAACCAATCGCAGTGCATGGTTGTGATCGATGAACAAATAAAATGATCGATCGATCTATCGATCGTCCAACGAGATGACATTTGAATAGAACTTGTTAACGATAAATTTCTTTCGTTTTCTTTACCGCGTCAATTAATTATAAAGGGGATGACGGACCCTGGTGCGGTATTCGGGAATCGACTGGTAAGTTTGTTCACGTTCAACCTGCAATAACGCCACGCCATGCCATGCCGTGCCATGTCGTTGCGTTCGCTTTCGCGTTCCCTCGGAAATATTCTCTGACGGGTTTTGATACGTTAATTTATACCAGGCTGTCACCAACACGGTCGACATCCGGGCTTGTAGGCAGTCGAACGTTGAAAAGAACGTTGAACGTTCACGGTGAACAGATACCTGTCAGGGACGAGTTACCACTACGAACACGTCGGAAGGGATCGACGACACCCGTCAGAAACCGAAAAAAAAATAAATAAAAAAAAAAACGAACATGGAAGCTTCACACAATTTCATTGAAATATTCTAAGCCCACCGAAAGTAACGCGATACGTACTGCAGGGACCCCACGATTAATTAACCTAATGCGTGTATTTAATCATACGAATAACTTTCGGACGAGATAGCGTGACAGGGGATACAAATGGATGTAAAAAAGGGAGAAAAAAAACGTGAAATGAGAAATGTGGGTATCAAGAACCGTTTTTCGGAGAAGAGAATACAACGGAATACAATCTAGGTACACGATTTTGGTCTGTTCAAGTGTGGTAAACGAGAATAATAGCTGACGAAGAGAAAACTGAAATGTTTCTTTCCCTAAGTAGCGTATGAAGTCTCATTTTCTGAAGAAGTTTGTCTACCAAGAAGGAGAAGAAGAAGAAGAAACGGCAAGTCCTTTGGGAAACTTAGGTTCGCCACTGTAGTTTCCCCAACAAAGTCAAGTCATCAAGCCAAGCCAAGCCAAGCCAAGCCAAGCCAAGACCTTACTACTCGATTAAATCTCTCAGTTTTAGACTCTAAGTAGAGCGTAGCTCTCGTCGGAAGAGGTAAAAGACTAAATAAGATTAAAAGTAAGAGTAAATGTTAAAATGAAAATCTACCTCATTCCAGGATGTTGGAGGGAAAAGTATAGCGTGAAACGTTAAAGGACATCAAATGTCATCAATCCACAGACGTCTTTATAGAATGACTACGCGAAAAAAAGACTGACCAGACTTTGGTGTAAACACGCGGACAAAAAATTATATATTTATATAGAACGAGATATCTATCTTTACACGTAGGTATAAGTGGGAGTGAAGAAACACCTTCGACAAACGCACAGAATCGCGTGAAATCGTTTTCTCTTTTGTTGAAAGCGAAGTAGAACCGCTTATACCCGCGAAAACCGGGCCAATTTAATCAGTGAACAGCGAGGCATTTCGCCTCTCGCCTCTCGCCTCTCGCCTCTCGCCTCTTTCACCTTTCGCCTTTCACCTTTGACCCTTAACCACCTTTTGACCGTGGCACGGGAGCGCGGGTGGAAAGGGTATGAGAAACTATACCCACCTACCTACCTACCTACCTACCTACGAACCCATAGTACGTGCGAAAAGGGCGAAGTTAGGAGAGGCTCCCCAAGTCAAGGATTAACTTTCCTACCGAGATGTCGATTGATGCCGATTTCGTGCAAATCCAGCGGTTTTCAGCTCACACAGTTCGGCGGGTTCAATCGGAACCAATAGCAACCACATTCAAGATAGGTATAGTCATTCGATGTGCGACCAGGTGAATCTCATTCGACAACTTTACGGCAAAGTAAAGCTATAGCTACGTTGTACCTAACCGCATTCTGTGTCGTCTAGAATATCGAACCTCGGATCCTCGGGACCTCGAACCTCGAACCTCGAATCTGTAAACTGTAAACTCTAAACTCTAAACTATAAGTTAGAGTCGTTAATTAACCATCATTCCGGACTTTACGACTGTGTCTATAGGTATACACCTGTACCGTACGTACATACACGGAGGAGGATAAGAACTATCATTAATCTCGCTTTACTCATTCCTATATCCGTACAGCTTATTTGTAGCCGAAATTTTAACACTTGGAGAGAAGACAAAGAGAGGTTCGAAGTTTCGGGTTGAAAGGATTCAAAACAAAGCTAACCCCCGAATCAATGAGGGGTATTCTTCTTCTTCTTGGTCTTCTTTTTCTTATTTCTTCGTTTTTTCTTCTTTATGTCTCCAGAAAACACGATTAGTCGTTTTATAATCCTGCAGGTTGCTTACAACCAGTAGCCAGCCTGCGGGGCGACTAATAGAGTTGTTTACTACATCCGTTCGAAACACGGCCCCAATGGGGAAGGAGATAGCTAGGTAGCCTGGAAATGTTGAGAAATGCGGAACGTTGCCAGGGACAGTTTGCTTGCTTGCTTGCTGCTGCTGCTGCTGCTATTCTCCGGCAAGCTTTCCGCTGGTTTTGCTCGTATAAGTACATTAGGTTCACCGATGCGGATGTGAGTGTGCATGTGAATGTCGATGTGGATGCGGATGTGAATGTGGATGTGGACGGTGCCCTTCCCTACCCTGTCCTGCCTACCAACCAACCCTCAGAACAAAGCGAGGCTTTGTGTTCAAAATCCGGCAACTTTTCAACACGTTGACGTAACACGTACAATATTCCAGAGCACGGTGGTAATATTTTTAAGATAACGAATCGACCCTTTAGCCTAACAACTCGCCGTAAATATACATACACGTATTACGTATGCCTGTTTGGTATTAAGAATATATAACGAAAGCGAGAAAAGAAACGAAAGAAGAACAAAAAACGAAAACGAAAATTTAATTTAAAAAATTGTGGACCTCACTGTGGAATAACTGACTGCAGTACTCCGGGATATATAATCTTGCGCCCATGCCGAAGCCCGCGCGGAAATGTCAGGCAATAAAGTGATTATTAGAAATTCCAAGATTTTCCCTTAGTATATAAACCTTCTATATATAGCTTGTTAAAATTCGACGTAGATTTCTTCTCGTTATTATAGTTAACGTCTTCCGTTTCATTCGTGGAGGGGTTGAATCGTGAATGAGATTTTTTTTTTTCTTCTTCTTTTCTCAACGTTTTTTCTTTTTCTTTTTTCTCCTGCTTCTTTTAAACACAAACTTCGACGCTCAATTCGCTCCCCGGTTTCTCCTTTGACGTTAAAAGACATTTATAGTGCGTAGTTTGAAAGGTCGATTCTTCTTCCTCCTTATTCCCCTTTGAAACGAGATCAGACTTAGTATTGTAGAGGAAAGGTAATCAAAAGTTATTGGCTCTTGAAAGAAATACGGTTTTTTGTTACCACTGCGACGTGTGCGCGTCTACCACTCTCGTATATATACATGTACATACACGTACGTAAACAGTTGTACAGGACGATGAAGAGAACGGCATAATGAAATGAGAACAAAAAATGAACGAACAAACAAAAAAAAAAATTCCATCATCTACCAACGAAAGGAATACGCTACTTCCGTATCCACTAATCGTATTGTACAGAATAACCGCGACAGCCGTACGTACAGTCGGGCAATAAAGTTCTTCGAGGGTCGAAATTCAGGTTCAGACGGTTCAGTGTCTACGCTGTTGAGCAGCCCCCTCGCTCCGCATACCCCGTTCTCTGAGAACGCGAATCGGGCAGACTACCTACTCAAAGTAAAGTAAGAAATACTTCCTAAATATACACCGTGTCCCAGAACTAAATGTCCAAAATGAAAGGTGTCCTAGAGGAGGTCGAACTGAGTAAATTGTCCCGAAGAACATGGGGTCTGCGAAGTCGCGATCGCGAGATATCACAAGTTAAAAAAAAAATTATCGCTTTGCGCCGCGTCGCTGCGGCGCAAAGCGATACTTTTTTTTTTAACTTGTGATATCTCGCGATCGCGACTTCGCAGACCCCATGTTCTTCGGGACAATTTACTCAGTTCGACCTCCTCTAGGCCACCTTTCATTTTGGACATTTAGTTCTGGGACACCCTGTATATAATAAATAACGCATCGATGGGCCTGCTCAAAGCGTAGACACTGAACCACCTGAGCCTAAATTACGACCCTACAAGAACTTTATTACCTGACTGTACATTAACGTTTTTCTCATCCGCGATTTCCCATGGTACAGTATTTGCACTGTGTAAAGGCACACGGGTATACGGGGAGTAAATATCGCGGACGAAAAGGTATACACAGGGTTAGCGATAGCCGATAATTTATTTTGTTGATATTAGGAACGGTGGTCAAGGGATCCGGTCGCGGAAATGAAGCCGCGAGCAAGTTTGTTTTGGTCTGAAATAGTCGGAGGTAAAATAAGAGGAAAAAGAGGAGAAAGAAGCGGAAGTAGAAGTGGAAGGCGCCCGACCCCCGGACGGTAGCTAACATGGAGTAGATAGTCACGTACCGATATGACTGATTTCCTCCAAGTTTGTGGTGGCTGGTGCAAATAGTTCGGATTTATATCAGAGATTTAACTCTCCTTCCCTCTCTCTCAATCTCTTTCTCTATCTCTGTCCGCCTCTTTCTAGGCGTACCTTTCCTCTTCTTTTCTCTTTTACAGTTTGATAGTTGAAAGAGATTTATCGGCTGCCTTACCACGCGCTGGATGATGCATCAAACGAATGCTGCAGCTGGGTATAAGCCCTGCCCTCATACCTTTTTCACCTCCACCTTCTCCTCCGCCTCTTCCTCTTCCGATTTCATACTCTCTCCATTTCTCGCTCTTTTCGTTTCTTCGATACCTCCGATGATTTATCACCGTGAAAAGAACAACTGCAGCTGCACCAGCACCAGCACCAGCAGCAGGGTGAAAACTAGAAATCGGGTTAACGCCGCCGCGAGGTTATACCGTTTGCGATATACGAATCACGGTTTTTACACCTTATTCCATTTCGCCATCGTTCTTTCGATTTTTCCCCAAACCTCTCCGCCTTCCGAGATTACGTTATGAACTCGTATAGAAGACAGAGTCAATCGCACACGCCCACGATGTGGTGTTAAACCGCGGAAAGAGATAGACGGGAAGGAAGCGGGGGACGGAAGCCGCGAAAAGCTCGAGACGTAGAAATGACATTTAGTTTGAGTACTCGCTGCAGAGAGATAGAGAGATATTGAGATAAAACGGGCGTCAAATCGCAACCAGCCTAGCGGGGGTCGTAGCGAGGGGCCAGAAGAGGAATTCAACTTCTCCACATTCATATTTAAATTCAATTTCGTCTAGACTTGAAACTGTACGCGTAGACTACGTGTGTTTCCGCAGCATCCGTTCGTCGTTCGAGGATTCTTTCTCTTACTCTCCTGTACGTACAACTATACCCTTTTTTTCCTCTCATCTGAAACCACTCTCACTCCGCACCGTGTCTTAAGTTCTGTGCCAGTTTCTTTCATACCGAAACCCTCGTTCCTTCCGTCCTTCCTTCCTCCCTCCCATCCCTCTTCTCATTCTGCCATCTCCTTCTCTTGCTCTTCTTCGTCTTTCCACGGTCGCTATTTCTGACTCCCCTTCATTCACCTCTACCTCTAGGTACTCGCCCGGGTGTACTTAAGGCGACAAAAGTGTATTTCGTATCTGGCAAAAAAGATCTCTTTATTCATTTTTTCAGCCTCCCAGCTGATTCTTCTGCTTCTTCTTTTTTTTTTTTTTTTTTTTTTTTTTTATTTTTCATGTTTATTATTCAAGTTTTCCGTAGCCAATCGATGAAAGAGAGAAGGAGAAAGAATAAAACGGTGATGAAAAATTTTCTTCGGTATAAATAAGAAAAAAAAAATAATAGTAAAACTGACTATAAGTATATTCGTGACAGTGATCCGTCTGTAAGATTTATATGAAAAAAAACGCAACGATAGTTAAGGGAAGAAAGTTTGTTAGCTCGCGTCTTCTATTCAATCAAAAAAAAAGTTTCCTTTACTAGGATGAAAAAAAAAAAAAATATCAAGATTTAAGGACAGTTTCCGAATTCTCCCGCATGACTTTTAGGACTTTACCAGGACTTAACTTGGCGCAAATAAAAGCGGCCAAAAATCATGGGATCGTAGTAGGACGTATATAGCGAGAAGGTTGGGGTAACGGAATTACACTCGTAAAATCGGCGTTTCGTTCTGAACCGGACGACGGGGGTTGGAGAAGGGAATGAAGAAGCGGGGGATGGAGGCGGAGGTGGAGGCGGGGGTAAAATCCGAGGAAAACATACGTGGCGCAGAAAACTTTGAATATTTTCATAGCGTATATAGAATGAATGGGTCTGTAAAGTTTCCGGTGTTTGCTCGTAGGTACCGTCGATTTCGAAGTACCTACCGCTTCCTTTTTACCCTACGGCAACGGCATGGCCAGCTAGCTTCGCAGTGCCATGCCATGCCATGCCATACCATGCCATACCATACCAAGCCATATCTTGCCATCACAAAACCAGACCCAACGACGACGGGTTGAAGCTGTGATTAAAAACACATTTTCATCTCTGTTGGGTTATACCTGCAAATTATTTAGAACGGCTACTGTGTGCTGTGTCCACACGTGCTTTTACGGAACCTCAAGCGACTCAACGGCAAAAGAGAAAGAAATGAATAACGGTAAAAAAAAACAATGCAGAGACTATATCTGTACACCTAATTGACAAATTTCGCTCTTCCAGGACAAGTTTAAGTGTTATGGTACGATTCTTCGAAATATGATGACAGCGCGGGAGAGTTAATTAGGCGAAGCACATATAATATATGTTAATCGAGTTTTAATTCTCTCTATCGACCGAGCAGAAGAAGTTCAGAGGAAATAAACAACAAGAAATTAGGGAGAGGAAAAAAACTTGGATGTTTTATTGGAAAGTATAATTTATAGGACCGTCGCGGTTGTGGGGGCTAATATATATATAATTATAATTGAAGAGACGTGATTCCTCGGAGACAATGAGAGTGGTAGCTAATTGGTAATATCCTGCCACCCTGGTATCCTTCTTGAATAGATGCATGATGCTTATGCGATAGGTATATGAATATACATATATGTATACATATTTGTTCGGAATATAATAGAATAATTAATAATCTATCGTCTATTTACGTAAAACGATGAATCATCCGATAATAATTTATAACTATTAGATAAGGAGACAGTTTGTAGCGCGGTAACGTTTCATAGCCTGAATATACGTCTATGAGATCGCGTAACGCGTCTAATTCTATTCAAGCCGGATCTCAAAATTGAAGTCCTATAGTAAAAGTTTGAGGGAAATTGTAAGTAATATTTTTGAAATTTAATACAGACGCCCGGAAGAATCCTTCCAAATATATTTAAAAAAATGCCTGTAAAGTTTGAGCCCTTAATATTAATATTAACCCGTGCCTCCAAGGGATCAAAGTTTTAAATGCAAAATACGTACGTATTTTTGTGCATCGCTTGTATGAAAATTATTATCTCACAAGATAATTGCTCAAAAATGATGAAACTTGGCTCAATCGTTGTCAACAACAAGAGGTACAAAAAGGTATTTTTATTATATTTTTTTCGCAAATAAATTTCCGAATTATGAACGTGAAATTTTCTTTTTTCTCTTTTTCGCGACAAGTCCTTCCCTTCAGGGGTCAAACTTTACAGGCATTTTTTTTCAAATATATTTGGAAGGATTCTTGGGGGCGTTTGTATCAAATTTCAAAAACACCCGAAATAAGAACCACCCTACTAAGTATATAGCCTGAAATATCAGCGAAAAATGTAGAAGTGAAAAAAAAAAATCGAATGAATGAATGAATTCCATCCATTTTTATCAATTTTTCATTTATTTTTAGTTATGTATTTTTTTTCTTCATTTTTTTGTTTCTTTCGTTTTCACGGAATGGAAATGAAAAAAGGGGAGATAAACGATATTTTGAATACCTACGCCGAAATACTTCGCCGGAAAGTTTTAGCTCCGCAAAACCAATCCTGAGTTATTGCCATTCGAAAATGTATATATATATCATATATATATATATATATATATATATATATATATATATATATATATATATATATATATATATAGGTATACGCATATTATATACCTTATCACTCCCGGGGAGATGTTCGTATAGTTACAATAAACGTTGAAGAAAAAATATGAGAAAATAAAATGAAATGCATATAGGTGAAGAAAAAAAAAATTTTTTTACCCCCGCCGATATAAAAATTGAGCGATAAAAATATATTTCGATATCAAGATTTCACAGCCTGGCAGAGAAAATATCACCCCACGACGATTTGTTGAAACGGTTTTATGTCTATACTGGTACACCCGAGACCTGCAAGATTGCAGAGGTTTCGAAAATTTGGGTTTCAAAAAAAAAGGTCCGGGATTGTTTTGAAACGAAAAGTAAATAAATTTCGAGAAAAATGAAGGGCCTTATTAGAGCCGGGTTGGAGTTCTGAAGTTTTGTCAGTTGCGAATGGTCGAAATTACAAATTCGTTTGTGACGATTTCCAATTTTCAGAAATGTTCAAGTTTCAGCTCGAAACTCGGAAACTCCAAAACTCCGGAAGTCCATGAATCCGAAAATTTAATGGAAGAAGCACGAAACTCCGTGGAATTTCCAGTTTCGAAATTTTAGCCGTTCGGATATTTAGCGTTCAGAATTTTGAACCTTCGGTGTTTCTCGATTTGACGTTTTTTTTCTTCTAATTGAACCGTGCAGACTTTCGGGGAAATAAACCTTTTCTAAAAACTGCGAGTCGCGATAGTATAATGAAATTTGTAATTTTGACCGTTCGGAACTTCACCCCGACCCAGTATTATTCTCGATAATTTATATCGTCTCTGTATGTATAGAAAAGCGTATATCCGAAAAACAGTTTTTCCCGATACCTAAATACGATAAGCTCGGAATATAAATTCAAATTCAAATTCATGTCAATTTCTGTCTTGATGCGCGTTCTTGTCCCTATACAATATTCATAGATAGATAAATATATGCACATATATTGTGGCGCGAGGCTTGTTATACTCGGTCTAGATCCGAACCTTCGTAACGGACTACGGAGTAGGTACGGACGTAGGGTAGGTAGGTTTGTAGGTAGGTAGAGGTTGATACGAGGATAACGGTGAAGTTTCGAAGTTTCAAAGTTTGTGATCGCGAAGGCAGAGACGCGAAACGAGGCCCAAGAGTGGTCGAAAGGGTTTTTCCCCCCTGGGAGTTGATATACCAGCAGCTATCCGCATTCCCCTCGCCCCCCTCATCGCCCTCTTCCACTTCCACTTCCACTTCCTCTTCCTCTTCCTCTTCCTCTACAGCGACTCTTTCGCCGTCCTATACATACCTGCACCTGATGGTTCAACGATCGTTCCCTAGGTCACCCCGAGGCACTCAGACTCCCAGGTTACGTTCAGAGTTTCCAACATTGTGATAACGCTGGAGGAAACTACGACCCCCGCAGCCCCGGCGTCATTCCGCGCTCGAAACTCTATATAGTCTCCTCCATAAGTCTATAATCTATATCACAGCCCTCGGCTCAAGCTGTAATACGTGAGATTTGGACGGTACAACATACCTAGTATATATTTACCAATTCTCCTGATGCGCTTGAGAAAAAAGAAAGAAATTGAAAAAAAAAAACACCGTAAAATGTCCACTTTGACGGTTCCTTCTTCGATTTCAAAAACGCATCATCCTCTATTCCGGACTCAATGATAATGATAATAATGATCAAAATAATAATAATAATAATAATAATAATAATAATAATAATAATAATAATGTAGATTGCAGTGGCAGTGCAGCAGCGGCAGTAGCAGCAGCAGCAGCAGCAACGAAATTCTCTTTTATGCGGAAAGAGGAGCCGGGGATTACGGTGGGATGAAACAATTGCCAGCATCTGGCGGCGCTGCAGCCGCCGCTTGTTAGATTCTGCATATTATATCCGGCGCTGGTAAGTCTGGAGGTGTTTGGCGCGCATCTAGAGAGGAGATAAGGCCGGGATTTTTGTCGAGAGTATAGTACGACTATACGAAGACGATGTCGACGTCGACTGGGGATTTGATATTTTGCGATTTACATTTTAGCTTCCCGCACTTATCCCGCCGCGCAACTATAGCTAGAGAAATTGAAATAGGGCGAAATAGGTAACGGTCGACTCATACATATATATATCCTTTCGAAACCATCTTTCGTCAAAGATTATTTCTATCTGGTCTTCTCGTCGTGGCGACGACTAGGTTACCCAGGATACGTGAGCGGTCAACCAACGGTCGATAAACGAACTCTTCGTCCCCATCTCTATCACACTTTTTCCAACTATGCAGTTTCGGAAAGTTCCCCGGCAAAGCTCTCAAGCCGAAACTTGATTACAACACGACTTTACGGCCGAACCTGCAGGATTACATTTTTGCAACGAAATGTCGATAAGCTATACGGGGGAGATACGAGCTTCTGCACGGGTGGAGGGGAAAAAATACCGTTAATCGAACTGGCACAGGGATAATGTGCAAAGTTTGAACACCTTACACTTTAGGTATGGGTACTTACGCGTTTGATTGTTATTTTCATAATTGCGGAAAGTATAGACGAGATTCGCCGGTTCAGATTTTAAAATTGTAAAAAGACTTTGACGCGGGAGATTCCGCGATTCCGGATCGTGAAGACCGACGCACCGCTGGTCGCTATTCGTTCTCCTTTCATCCACGAAATAGATATACCTACTCTTTTGTCACCCCTGTCCACGTTCCGGTAACAATAAGTATCGAGGACCTGGTTGCGGGCCGCAAAACTTTTTTGACGCGGTAAAAATTTGTCGTCAAGGTTCTCCAAGGACCTCCTCAGCCGTCTTTCTACCGTTTCAAGAGTCACCTTCGGTCGGGTCGTGTCGAGAGTTGAAAGTAAATGTCAAACGGAGGGAGGGACTCCTCGGATCGAGGAATACACATTCACACGAACCAACGTTGGTTGTAAAGGAATTGCGAAGGGAAGTTTCGCAGTTTCGTGAGTATATGTTTTATACCTATATACATATGTGTACGTATACGAGTATATGTATATAGTTGGAGAAACGTTCCGACGTCGAATTCACTCTCGCGTTATTAAAATTCAGGAGAGAAAAACGGTGTGACTAAGATTCATGGGGTATAGTCTAAGAAACGGTAAAAACACCTCGCGATAGAAGCGGGAAAGCAAGATTCATAACACGTTTCTCGGAAAACAATTGAGGCCGGGTGTATAGAATAACGTTTTTCTCTTGACCTCCGCATAAGAAATGGTGGAAGTGCGAGGCAGAGATCTATTTCGCAAAGTGCTGCACCGAAAAAGAAAGAGGCTCGCTATCCAACGGCTATAATACAACCTACATCAGTATTCGTTCGATGCAAACACTGGCAAACGGACGGACGAACGAACCGAACCGAACCGAAAGCCTTGAGGAATTTGCAAATTCCAAACCCCGAAGGCGAATATACTGCACGTAGCAGCATTTTTCTTATAGGACTTGATGTATAGTTTCCACTATAGCGGGCGTATCTTGGCTGCATATCGGCCCGCGCATGCATTCCTAATAGCACCTTGTAGTCGGATATGTTTTTACGCTGATTTCAGCTCACGCGGAGGGGCCAGAGTCGACGATTTGGACAAAAATTGACGGTTAGATATTAAATTGATAAAAAACGAGTAAAACTCCGAAACTTGAAATCCACGCATATGAAGCTTCTCGTGTTCTTCTCATTAAATTTTCGAAGTTTTTGACTGTCTGCGTTCCGATCTTTTCATATTTTGATATTCTTGCAATTCTAACGTTTCTGAAAATTCGAAATTGTCGAAAATGAGTTGATAATTTTGACCGTCTGGAATTTCCAGAATTCGGAACTCCAGCCCGGCCCCGCTATAGGAATAATAAATCTGTCAGGTGAAAGAATTCTCGAAAATAAGCCCTGGTTTAAAGTTTGCTTTTTGAAAAGTGGGCAACTTTTTGCAAAGAGGAAGTAACAGACGCCGTATAGTCAGTCTCTCTCTCTCACTCTTTCTCTTTCTAACTCACTTCGGTCGTTGTTATAAACTTGTTCGAAAGCCCCGTAACCGCGCGCGTTGCTCAGAGCAGCAGAAGTGACCGCGTGAGATTATGACCTTACGACACTCTCCGTGCTCGGGATTGTTTTTTTTTTGTTTTTTTTTGTTTTTTATTATTCTTTTTTTCTTTTCTTGTTTCTCATTTGTTTCTTCCATCCCATTCTCTCTCGTTCTCTCTCCTCGCTCTCTCTTGGATATTTTTCTTTCTTTTTTTTCCGAATGTTTTTTGTTTTCCTTTTTTTTCTCTCTTTTCTTTCCCTTTAGTGGAAAGTCGCGGCTAACGAGCCCGAAACATCCCAAACACCGGAGCCACGCTTGTAATCGCGATCCTAATCATACTCTAGTACATACCTATATGTATACCGTACCTATACGCGTATATTCGCACCCTCCGGATCTCATTGCGTTCTGAAACTCAGAATCCTCGACTTTTTTTTTGGTAAGGGGGGGTTGGGGGGTTGGGATGGGGATGAGGATGAACTTACTTTTTTTTTTTCTTTCTATCTTTCTATTTTTTTTATTTTTCTTCTGGTTTTTTTTCACGTCTTCCGAACGTAATCACTCTTCCATGGTGGCTCCTCGAGTCGAGGCTCGAGTCTTCCGAAATGAAATTCCCTGAGTGTTTTTTTTTTTTCCTTTTCTTTTTGTTTTCAAGTAACTTTTTTGTCATGTCTTTTGCAAACCACCCCCTCGCCGCGACCACCGGCGATACAATAAACCGCAGTAAAATATGAAAATCTTTGAATAACGTAGTTATATATATAAAAATAAATCACCCCAATGGCACGCCTTGATTATAACTTAATGCCCACGCTGGCACAGTACGCTGATGCAGTTTTATCAAAGAATAATGCCTCCGCTGTATCCCACCGTCCAACTTCGACCGTTGGGTAAGTATATTATACATGGTCCCAGGGTCAATGAACTTGAGCTGTCGAGTGTGAACGGTCCGTCAGTCAGTCAGTCAGTCAGTCATTGGTCGTCCCTCCTCCTCCGTAGAACACCGTATACACGTACACAGTACGCATACGTGTGCAATAGGTGCGTGTATACGATAGGAGGCTATAACTGAACGTAATATACGCAACATACTGGCTGCTGCTGCTGCTGCTGCCTGGGCCCTGGCTGCCACCTATTAAACCAACCAAACAGCAGATGTTGATAGAGTGTCTCTTATTACTGCATGCGGTAGTCTGTCTAGCATCGCCTATCGCATGCATCAACCTCCTCATGCTGCATGGTACAGGGCACAGGGTTAGTCGAAAATATGTATCCAAAGTACAGCGTAGACGCGATGGTGGTTCTTTTTCTTTTTCTTTTTCTTTTTCTTTTTCTTTTTCTTCTTCTTTTTCTTTTTCTTTTTCTTTTTCTTTTTCTTCTTCTTCCTCTTCCTCTTCTTCGTCTTCTTCTTCATTCACGGAGAGATATCAGGATTCTAAGTCTGCAGAGCTGCTGCAGTTCTCTCTTCCCCCCCATTCACTGTGATAATATACAAACCGATCTTCACTATACATATACGGAATAACGATACGGACGAATTCCAACCCTACTTCTGCCTCGCATCTCGTATAACGTTGGTCAAAACTTATGTTCGAAATACAATTTAGTTGAGAAGAAGGTATCCAGAGAAAAATGAAAAAAAAATTGTCTTCTGTTCATCTGCGATCGAGAGGTTCTTTTCCTCGGACTATTTATTGAAGATAAAAAAGAAAGAAAAAATTAATGGAAGCAGAGCGGTCATTGCAGGAGACACCAACTGCGTTTGCTCTGATTGCATCTTATAACCATGAGGAGGCAGTGACTCAGAGATGCCAACTTTCACCTCATGAAAATTTCGCAATACTGTGACGATGAATTACTGTGATAAAACTGGGTTAGGTACTGCAGGCTAAAATGAAGAAACAAAGAACTTCGTACCTACTGTTCCTTTGTCGGGGAAAAAAACTAAATAAAAATACACCCTCGAGTACGTATGGCGTTCTTGATTTCCCACGATCGATTTGTCGCACATAATCATAATCTTCTCATACTCCGTGCAGAGTCTAAAGGGATTTGTAAACTGCTTCAGTAATGGGATTTACACGGAGTCACGTACTCAGGATCTATATGACCAGTAGTCAGTTCAGAATGTGTGAAAGAATAAATAAATGAATGAATGAACGAACGAATGAACGACCGTAGAAAATAATTCCAAATACATAATCTGTAAAGATGTCATGAACGATCCTCAGCAGCAGCACAAAGGACTGATGTAGGTATAAGTTGAAAATCTCTTCACAGTTAGTTGGCGTATCGTAATCATCGGGAATTTAAGCTTGAGATATTTGTTCCTGAAGGAAAACCTCTGGAATACGACTCTATATCTGTATAGGTATATACCTACATATAGAAAAGTAAAAGTGTTCACTGAGTGTTCCTGCCAGCATGAGAGGACGAGAAATTTTCGGATAAGGAGAAAGGAAGAGGAGAAAGAGAAGGAGCAGAAGCAGGAGCAGGATGAGGACGAGACACACCACCTGCGGTCGATAGCGGACTAAAACTGGTCGGACTTTCGGCTATACGTATCCCTTTCTTCGGCAGGAGTTCTCCCGAGGGATTTCCACGCGAGAGAAGCTTCCCAAGCCGAAATAGGAGGCGGCTACCCTACCCCCTACGCAGCCCTTCACCGCCCACCAAGATATCAATAGTCCCTTCCGTGTTATCGGGGTTGACATCGATGGGAAATCTATGGCGGTGTGTACGCCGACGTCGAATCTTTCGCCGAATTGAGCTTCACCTTTTCCCTGATAGGTCCCTGTGGCAGCGGCACTAGGACCACCACCGGCAGACCAACCACCCTGCTGAATTATCTACCGGAGGGGTGAAAAACTCGTCGTTTGGCTAATTTGCCAACTTCGATGATACGATATCCCGCGCCCATTCGTTTCTTTATGTTTCTTTCCGCAGTTACTATATAAATTTCAAGCGAATAACATCACCGTGTGTTCGTTGTATAGATAAACCGTTGAGTGACGTCACTGGCGCGGATTTACGGATCATCCGACAGAATATA
The DNA here is from genome assembly GCA_949628255.1 of Macrophya alboannulata. Classification (NCBI taxonomy): domain Eukaryota; kingdom Metazoa; phylum Arthropoda; class Insecta; order Hymenoptera; family Tenthredinidae; genus Macrophya; species Macrophya alboannulata. Next base: position 27,453,551 of record OX451209.1, on the reverse strand, counting down.
AAGAGGACAAAAGATGAAAACAAAAGAAAAGAAAAAGAAAGAAATTGAAAATAAAAATAACTCTTCGGGTTTTCATCCCATTTAATTAGCACTCTGCACGTTCGTAACTGAATAGTTATCAATGTGCCTCCGTACCAGCGCGCAACCCTCCTCTAATAGCCGGCTGCAGGAACAGCTAGGAGAGGATCAGAGGCTTAGCGAGGAGGGATTTGCTCCTTGTGCATTTCTCTAATTAGCAATGTACATAGTCTATTCATGTTCTCTGATGTTTTGGTACAAACATATAATACGTATATGTATTCATGTGTTGCTGCACGTACGCCGTTTCAGCGCGGGTTTATAGCGTATTATTCCCTGAAATGGAAACGTTGACAGTCAACCGTTTCGTGACCCCGCCAATTCTGTTCCATCCTCAAAGCATTCAGATGGTAACAAAAAAATTCGTGGATCGTGTTCAACGTCAATTTCGATCGCATTATAAACTCGTTCGGGACAATTTTCCGCGTATCATTGTAATTGTGCTTTTTTTTATAGTATACATCAAAGAACGTTCTACTTTGTTCTTTCCTTACGTATATAATTCCACCGATCTTCCGCACTCAGCTTTTGTTGTTTGTTATATAAATTTCGATTTGCTACCGACAGAGAAAAAGAGATAGAAGAGAGCTTTGTTAACTTTCTTGTAGAATGATTGCTTTTATTTTCGCTCGTTTCTTCAGCGTCGACTGTAGCTTAAGCAGAGAACGCGATTCTCAAAATGGATTTAATAATTGCAACGAAACGCGAACGAACTGGGATAGCCAGAGTGGAAATTAGAACATTAGAACCACACAAAGGCGGGAAAAATTCGAACGATTTTAAAAGTTTTCGAACCATCGAGTAAAATTAAATCGATACTTTGCCCGTCGTCGTCGTCGTCGTCTCGACGCCCCTTAGAGATCGGATTCCGATAATGGCAACGCTCTCGCTCTCCCGCGGGCATCGACGAAACGGAAACGTCCTACTAGGATAAACTCCTGCTACTGCCTTTTTCTTTTCTCTTAGTTTTTCTTTTAGTTTGTTCTTTTCTATTTTACGGTCTTTTATTCGTCTCCTCCTACGCCACGGCCTTCTTCTCTACTTGTCAGAGAAACGCTCGACCCACGAGACCAATATGGCGAACTCGGTCAATTTGAGAAAATATCCAGAGATGAATCCCGGGGGATTGACTAGCCGAGTTTATGTGTCTTCTGTCTTTACTATGAGCGTAACGAACCGGGAACGAATTCATTATGATCAAACGATCGCGATGAGAGGAACATAGAGGCGGGTGCTGGTAAGTTAATCGTTAAATAAAATACAGCGAAATACGCAATCAATGGAAAATGTAGTTAGTATAGGGATATAGAGATATTCGCGTATACATATACCTGCCGGGGCAGAGAGAAGGCAAACGAGAAGAATAAGACGAGCCGCAGAAAGTCCGGAGAATAGTACATACATATATAATAAAAAAAAGAGCCGAAATTAATTCCAATTGCATTCAACGCGGAGCTCCGAGTGCAGCATTCAATGCCTACGTACTCTATGAATGCCAAGCAGTCGGCTAAGGAATTCAAAGACTGTTGGCGTGCCTTTGGCAGTGTGAGTGTTAAAGGATCGGGAATACATTGAGGACTAGCCTAAAAAAGGAAGAAACTTGACGAATAATATTTTAGGAAGGATAACTTCGTTCTGGGTGGGTAAAAATTTATCCTTATCATCCAAGGAGAATTGATTTTATATTTTCAATCAAAGAGGCGAAGAGTCGGATTAGCAGCTGACGACTTAAGACACAAAAATAAAGGGTAGAAAAGCTCCATATAAAGAATGGAGGTTCTGTCCTCTTGAAAGGGCCTCGAAAAACGGAGATACTATGTGTTTAGGTCTCGGATTTGTCTATTTCGGTACATACGATAAACAAACCGAAGAAAAAGCTTGCCAAGGATCTTTTGGGCGAGTTTGTCTCAGCTGGAAAGTTTCGGACTTGAATATTTCGATCTTGTTTCAGTCCTGCCGCTGCACTTGTGCCTTCACGTATCGGCTATGATCCGAATCAACTCCTCCTCGTGTACTTAAATTCATATAAGACTCGAATTTCTTGATTATAGGATAAAAAAAAAAAACAAACTGAGAATTTACTCGAATAGGTTATAGGCGTATGATAATACAGAAACGGTATAGACCTGTAACGAATTGAAGTTAAATAAACGAACGATATGGTTTTGATAATATAATTAAGCGGGTATAAAATTATTAGGAAAATCGATCGCGTAATTAGATTCAATAAATGTTTACTTTTAATTAAACTGTTTCGTATTGAATCGCGAGAGTTTTGGCGAGTAAGTTATTAGACTGCAGGTAGTCGAAAATATTCTGGAAAATCTGGGCGCGCAGGCTTTGATACCCCGAGTAAGTATTAGTATAAGTATAAGTATAAGTATAAGTATAGGCAAAGTTCATTGTATAATCGCAGAACCCCGCAAGACAAAGACGAAACCCCGAGGGATTGAAAATTTTAAATAACCTGGAAATAATAAAGAGACCGAGAGAAGAGCGCTCGTATATTTCTGCGGATCATCGTAAAACAGTTACGACGGTGAAATGAAATTGGAGAGAAAAAAAAAGAGTGAGACGAAAAAAGCGAGAAAAAAGAGAGGAAAAAAAAAAAATCACAAGCAAAAAAAAATGGAAAATTAAAGAATGAAAACACGCTCGAACGATCATTAAATTTTTAACCTGTTTCGGGATCATTATATATACATATATATATATATATATATATATATATATATATATATATATATATATATATATCTTTACGACCGCAGTATGCGTGGTATAATTATTGTATTAAGATCCTATATTTCCGTTGCGAAATAAATTCCATCTTTCTATTATTAGAAATAATTTGGTACACGAAATCTTCGGCGTGGTATTACTCCATCTGATGCAAGAGAAAGGTAACAAAAAAAATAATATAAAAAAAAAAGAAAGTCTAGCAACGAAGAAACGAGAAGAAAGAAGAAAACGAAAAAAAAACGAAAAAAAGAAAAATGAGAATACCTCGTAATTGTACCTAAATGAGTACACATATATAAGGTTAAAGATTTGGTCAACCCTTCAACTAATTTCTTCAATGAAGGAAGCACCCCTACGACCGCCTCCTCCCGAAAAAAGATTAAAAAAATGAAGAAAAAAAAAACGAAAACCAAAAAAAGAATATATGACGTTGAAAAAAAAAAGAAAAAACAGAGCCAGAGTAATTACGGACCGGTACGCAGTGGAAGAGCGGTTTTATGCCCGTAGTTGCTTTTCACGACTCTGCCCTCCGCGAGTTTATACGCTGGGATGTTTGGTCTCCTATTTTTTGCCGTTCCGGTCAGCCCCCACCCTGCACCCTACACCCTGTACCCTGTACCCTACACCATCATCCAGGACCTACTCTTCTTCTCGCAAAAAACTCCGCCAATTTGAACCACGCGGCAGCACGTAGGAAACACGCGACGTTTGTACGATGTACATACGTACCTACCGCCGCTTCAGAAGCGGATAGTTGCACTTGCAGAAAGAGGTTTACCGATTATTATAATGATCAATTTTACTCTTACCGCCATTCGGTTGGTTCATTTTTTTTTTCGCAAAATCATTAAATAATTGAACGATATAGTCAAGGAATATGGACAAGTTCCGAAAGTTGGAACGCGCTAATTTCTCTAGATTCTGAATATTCTGTGATTTAAAAGCTGAAAAAAATGTTCAGTCTAGTTCCGGAATTCGGACCCAAAATTACGGAATTTATAGTGAATTCAACGTAAATTTAAAAATTTCAATCAAAGATTCAAATTAGTCGTATAGGTAATAACGATATAATAACACATAATAACTTGGAAACGGCTTGATGCATCGAAAAAGTCCAAGAAACCTTTTTTGTAGAGCGTTCAATTCTGAACAAAAGTAGCTATGCTGAATCTTCCTAAGTAGATTAGTTCTTGAGATATAAAAATTCGGAAAGTGTTATAAGACAATTTTCCATGTATTTTAAATATTAATATTAAGGGCTGATATTCCAACAGGCATCTTATTTCACCTTACTGCATTAATTGAATGTGTGTCTCCGAAAGAAAAAAGAAAATAGTCGATCTTCTTCAAACACCCTACATAAGTATACAATGATCATCATCGAGTGGTGAAGAGATTGTGTACATACAATGGTAAAGACCTCAGATTTACCAAAACTAAATTTACAGATCGATAATAAAACCGGGAGTGGGTTACTCCGCGTAGAAACACGAATCCGTCTACTTATTGTCTTGGGTTACGGTGGTTGTTACCGCATCGAGTCAACGTTGAACTAGATATCAGCAGCGATGGATGGATGGGGATAAAGAGAGATAAAGAAAGAGGGTAGTGGGAGAGGAAAGGAGAGAAAGGGATGATTTCATCCGCATTCCATTTAAAAGAGGTGAAATATTGACAGACCGGATGGGGCTTGTTTGCACGGACTGAATCCGCCGGTTGAAACGACGCAGGCGGGCGTCGAGAGTCGAGGAACGTCGCGTCGCGAGGGTCGCGAGGGTCGAGGTTCGCGGTTCGGAGTTCGAGGTACTACAGCAAGGACAGAGATAGATTAGAGTAAAATAAGAAGAAGGGGCAGGGGGAGAGAAAGAAGAAGAGAAGAAGACCTAGGTACATACAACGTATAAAAGGAACGTTGCCCTCCTTTGTTCGTCCGACGATATACGAACCGCACAGATACATACTCTTCATCCTCAACCTCATCCCCTTCATCATCCTCCTATTCCTATTCCTCAAAGACGTCGAAAAAGATCCCCATTCCCGACATGCCATGCTGCACCTTCTTCTATAAAAGAAGGGGGTAACCAAATAACACCACCGACCATCCGAGGCAGCTTATAACCGCGTGCAGGACACTTCCTTGCCGAAAAAATCTCGCCTCGCCTGAACTTGCCTCGCCTCGCCTCGCCTCGCATCACAGCTCGTCGCCGTTTCATTCGAACGAAGAGCTTTTTCAATCTGCTTGAAAATACACCGCGTGTGGTAGAGCCCCTGTGTTTATACAGGGTGTTTATACTGGCATGATAACTCTACCGTGCAGTGTGTGCGCTCCTGAAGCGTTCAAGTCTTCAGTGGCAGCACCGCCACCACCACCACCACCACCACCACTAGCTACTGTTCTCCTATACAGACCCCAAGATCCTCGGAAATTTCACCCTTCATATATTTGTCCGCTCCGTAAGAAGTGAACAAACTTAACTGCTCATACGCATCAGCTAATTTCTGTTCCTCTCATTCGCGGAAGTTTCAATCTTTTAAAAATCCCTCTTCAGTGGGGTGGGGAAAAAAACGCTTTTCCCCGATGATGATGCCAATTGCGATAAAGTTCTAGACATCGTCATCGCCGAGGAGGGGAACGAGCGTTTTAGGTATTGTTCCTTTCTCAGGTCTGGATAGATATGTATTCATGTACGTATGTACAGTCGGACAATAAAGTTCTTGTAGGGTCGAGATTTAGGCTCAGGTGTTTCAGTGTCTACGCTGTTGAGCAGGACCATCGATGCGTTATTTATTATATACAGGGTGTCCCAGAAGTAAATGTCCAAAATGAAAGGTGGCCCAGAGGAGGTCGAACTGAGTAAATTGTCCCGAAGAACATGGGGTCTGCGAAGTCGCGATCGCGAGATATCACAAGTTAAAAAAAAAAGTATCGCCTTGCGCCGCGTCGAGGCGGCGCAAAGCGATACTTTTTTTTTTAACTTGTGATATCTCGCGATCGCGACTTCGCAGACCCCATGTTCTTCGAGACAATTTACTCAGTTCGACCTCCTCTGGGCCACCTTTCATTTTGGACATTTAGTTCTGGGACACGGTGTATATTTAGGAAGTATTTCTTACTTTACTTTGAGTAGGTAGTCTGCCCGATTCGCGTTCTCAGAGAACGGGGTATGCGGAGCGAGGGGGCTGCTCAACAGCGTAGACACTGAAACGTTTGAGCCTGAATTTCGTCCCTCGGAGAACTTTATTGCCCGACTGTACGTATGTACGACACGTACCCATCAGAAGTGGTTAAGAGCTCACGGTTAAGCGATATCTCATCCGCCTAGTACAAGCACATAGGTATATACAAAATGTATGTATTTACATACGTACATCGAGTCGAGTAGTACCTAGCTGTAATAGCTGTACAAGCTCGGAAGGGAAATGGCGAAAAAGTATTTAGCATAAATTAGTTCGTCACGGTGATGTAGGTAGGTAGGTACTACATACTACTCCGAGTTTTAACGACCTCGTAAACATTTCAGCATTTATTCATCCGTTCTAGTCGTCAGCTTCTGGAGCCTCGGCTGAAGGTTGATAAATGAAGTTCCCCGCCCACCCTCGCGAATGGTTTATAATTTTTTTCCTTCTAGAATTTGTCTTTGTTTTCATATATCGAGTGCAGGTTCCCATATTATAGGTACAACACCGGACATCCAGACGTCGAAAAATCAAAAACAGCCCGCGGTCGTTATTATTTTTATAACAATATTATCCGCGGCAATAAAAGTTTAAACAAGGGAGTTAAATCCGGAGCCCCTCATCATCGCCGACTAAACTTAGTTACTTTTTAATCCCCCAGTTTTCCTCCGCTAAAGTCTCTCTCTTGGATCAGCCCGACCCCCAGGACAATGGCTGGTGCAACAACCGACTTATTCTCCGATTCTTTTTCTTCTTCGTCTTATTCTTGTTCTTTTTGCCTGCCTTCGGGCGCCGTTCTTCCTTCCGGTATATAAGATAGAAGGGGATTAGTCGAAAAGTTAGAGAAAGAGAGAGGGAGACAGAAAGAAAGAAAGAAAGAGCTGAAAGCGTAGAAATATAGGGAAACGAAACGAAGCGGAGCGGAGCGGAGCGGAGCGGAGCGAAGCTAAGCGAATAAGGCAGGAGGGGGTACGCGGCGAGCGGGTTATACTGAAGAAAATTCGGTACGGCGTGCGAAATTATCGAATTCATTGATCAGCGAATTTTAATAAAGATCCCACCCCGCGGGCCGACCCCAATCCCGCACCGCCGCTATAGTCGATTTTTATCTCTATTTAACAGGCACGGCGGAAGCCCGAGAGAAAGAGAAAGAGAAAGAGAAAGAGCAAGGAGGGTAGACGTTAAGCTTCGAAAGTGTAAGGAGCGAGGGTGTAAGCAGCAGCCCTGTCGAATACCTTCGAATCAGTAACCCGCCCTATTCGATAAAAGCCCGATGGCCACAGATCTGTAAATTTTTAATCCGCTCAAAAAAACTGTGTGATCTATATAGATGCGGTACGGACGGAGGGTGGTGCAGGGATCGCGCGGTATAATCCTAAAATGCCTACCTCGGTGTATGAAATCGCGCGTAAAAGGTTGAACCTCGCTTACATTTTATCGCCTGCAAGGTATGGCCGAGCCCCTGCCACGTGCCTATACTCCTTGCTTCAGGTGCGAACCGCAAAAACAACCCCCGACCTCAAACCTCAAACACGTGAATTCGGGTTTAAAAGGTGCCGTAAAAAAGCACGACCGACATGAGTTTAAATTTGGCAAAGTCGGAGACTGGTGTGCGGGAATAGTTCGGTTCATGATCAAATTATTAACATCGGAGTCGTTATATTGTTATTATATTTAGAAGTGAGTAATCGGGGTGAATAATTGAACCGAATCGAATTGAGTACCCCTGATATTGATGCTGGTTCGATGGAACGCGAGGGAACGGGAAAGGGGACGGAGATGCAGGGACGGGGATGGGGATGGGGATGGTCGTTAATTCAACCCCGCATCTGAACCAACCTCGAAGGGCTAAAACTTTGTTACAGAGTATAATTGATTCGCCATCCGCGTTATTGTGTAGACAATAATTTACCATTAAAATGAGGATATCGACTTATCGGACGTGCGGGCTACGCTCCTCCTTCTTCCCTTTATCGTTACGCAACTAAATTTGTATCGATATTGCAGGTATACCTTCTACATGTATGTAACATTAGGGTGTGTCATTTTGGGGGGAACATTTTTTTTTTTTCAACTTACGAACAGGTTGTATACTTGCAGGACGGTAAAATAAGAAGCCTGTTAAAATTTGAGATCTTAATATTAATATCAAGAGGTGCCTCATCGCGAATTTCTATTTCCCATTTAAATAACACGGGAAATGATTTAGTGGCACACTCTAATTTTTATATCTCAAGTACTAATCTACTCAGAATGATTCTGCGTAGCTACTTTTATTCGAAATTGAACGCTCTACAAAAAAGGTCTCTTGGCATTTTTCGATAAATCTAACTGTTTCCAAGTTGGTTATTGGCTATCAATGGTAATTAACCAACAACCAACTTGGAAACAGTTAGATTTATCGAAAAATACCAAGAGACCTTTTTTACAGAGCGTTCGATTTCGAATAAAAGTAGTTACGCAGAATCATTCTGAGTAGATTAGTACTTGAGATATAAAAATTGAAGTGTGCCAGTAGAAAATTTCTCGTGTTATTTAAATGGGTAATAGAAATTCGTAATGATGCCCCTCTTAATATTAATATTAGGATCTCAAATTTTAACAGGGTTCTTATTTCACCTTCCTGCATATATACAACAGTTGAAACAAAAAAGTTGCTCCTAAATGACACCCTGACATATACATGCATATATACAGTATACCTATAAGGAAAAAGATTTCCGCTCTTTTTCGATAGCTGCAGGTAGGGCATACCTTTATGGGTGATATGGAAGCAGATATTATAGAGGTAGGGTAAATTCCCAGACGAAAATGTCATAATACTAGGTGCAGTATAATACAGGTATACATATAGAATGGAAGTAGGTATACCCACCCCACCCCACCCCGCCACACCCTACTACCCTCCCTCTATCTATCTATCTATGTATGCATGTACATACACACACACATCTAGGATTCATTGTCGTTAAGGAGTTACGACGATCATAAAACTTGATACGAAATCGTTTAACTGCTGCAGCTGTCTGGTGCGGAGAATTATCTTGATAAAATGTTTCCTATTCTCTGTTTGGTTCAAGATTTACGTATCGCATGGTTAAATTTACTTTTTTTAAATTTATTTATTTTTTTTTTCCTTCGTTTTTCCGATCCATCAGTTTCACTTTCTATATACCAATGTATAAAAGTTTTCAGTATTGAGTTTAGGTGAAAATATTTTTTTCGAAAAACTTGATTAATGATCGAAATATAAACGAGAGTTTTTAGTTATATAGCGAGTAGGAAAAAAAAAGAAGAAAAAGAAGAGGAAGAATGAGACCAAAAAAGGAGAATAAGAAAAAGAAGCGGGTACCTGGTTCTACCTGGCACTCTAAATATAATTTAACGAACCCGTAGGACGTCTGCACACTTGGTATCTATACCTACGTGAATAGAAGCGCGCGATAGAAGCCCCGGAAGCTTTCCTCGTGTGTTCCACCCTCCGTTCCTCAACCTGACGCGGAGTCGCGGGGTGTATAGGTGAGAAACGCTCTAAGCTGGCAGCTTTCATGGATTCTCTGATTTCATTTAAGAGAATGCACCCTGTCCCTGCAAAATCTCATTAAAGGGACTTTAACACCGGATTTCTCCCACCTTGCGAACCAATCGCGCACATCTTATTCTTCCAACGCACTATAACCTGCACTGCACTGCACCGCCTTGCCTAGCCTTCTCCTCCTCCTCCTCCTCCTCCTCCAACACCCGCGTTTATATGACGTATATCTATACCGATCTATCTACCTGTCTATTATAATGGGTACACCACTATAAACCAACCTCTGTCCGTGTTCTCACAAGAGTCTGCAACGGTAGTTGTATACAACAGCCCTCAATTACTATCGCTTCGAATATCTTGAAGTAACGGTGCTGCTGCAGAGGGTGGCGTTCGATATCGGTATCGGTATCCAGATATCGAGACTTCGTTTACTTTATCGCTCTCTTATTATAATTTTGTTAAAAAAAAAAAAAAAAAAAAAAAAAAAAAAAAAAAAAAATTGATGAAGAAATGAAGAAATATAATATGTCCGTTGGACGAATAGAGAAATTTTTTTCTTAACTGTGGTTTTTTTTTCGTTTCTTTTTTTTCTTTGTTTTTTTCTTTTTATGGGAAAATGAAGAGACAGGAAAGAACAGAAAATAAATTACAATATCGAGTATTCTTTTTTGTTTTTTCTTTCGTCATTGATCCACGACGCCCCTGCACCTCCTCGACGGCCCTATTTAATTTGAAGTGATTAAGTAAATTTTGTGTTAGATGGAGGTTTAATTTAATTTATTCCCCGTCCTAATGTTTTATTCGACAAACGTCGGCGGCGGCAGCGGCGGAGGGGTGATCAAGGTATAGGTACGGGGGTGGATGCGAGCGAGTGAGAACTCTTTATCGTGCAGCGGACGGACGACACTCTATATAGATACCCCGCTCGTGGTGGAAAAATAATTAAATGATATCGAATAAAAGTCTCTTAGTATTTTCTTATTATAGTTTTTGTTCTTAATTTTTTTTCAATGACTCTGCCGAAGGGACAGTTTTACCCAAAACTGTATAGGTATACCGAAATCTTTCTTTATCAATATACATATATCTATTTGTCGTCGCCAGGCTTGAGGATCAAAGGTAATATTTAAGTATATGGATTTGAATATACTGCGTTTTCCACGTAATCGCAATGTAGCGCGAGAATCGGACCGCGGATAGAAGAGAAACGCTGTACGTATAATAGTTATACGTAGTATACATAAATGCAAATATAGCTTAGCTTAGTTAATGGAAAGAGTAAAAAAAAATAAATAGAAATAAAATGAGAGAAAATGACGGACAGCCGGATTCGAATTAAAAATGGAAATCCTTTTCGCTCCCTTCGGAATTTTAACGAAGGTAGCAGAATTGTGGGTAGGTATATATATACATGCATTTCTATTTATGCATTTTTTCTTCTTTTTCCCCAGTTTTTTCACGTTCGTTCGTTCGTTCATTTGCTTTACTTCTTCATTTTGTAGAAAAAAAAAATATATATATGTATATATATTTTCAGTTCCTATTTTATCTTTTCTTCTTTTCATCTCTCTCTCTCTCTCTCTCTCTCTCTCTCTCTCTCTCTCTCTCTCTCTCTCTCTCTCTCTCTCTCTCTCTCTCTCTCTCTCTCTCTCTCTCTCTCTCTCTCTCTCTCTCTCTCTCTCTCTCTCTCTCTCTCTCTATCTCTCTCTCTCCTATTTTCGTTAATTTTGTTCCCATTATTTTCATCTTATACACGTAAAATGTACATCTTCTACGGTTGTACCATTTTTCAAGTGTTTTTTGGTTCCATTTGTCTTCTGTTTTCTTTTTTATTTTTTTTTTTTTTACTTTCGCAACCTCCGTCCAATTAAGACTGATTATCGCGAAGATGTAAAAAGTTCATCCTTTGAAGGCGACGATATGACGATGAGGGGGTATGAGGTAGGGGTTGGTAACGAGAACTCAAGGCAACCGTATAACTAACATAAGCGCAAAGTGTTTACGGTATAATGTATAGGAAGAGATGGCAAGGGATTGTAGGTACCTTCACTGTTTCGAACAACCTTTCTCCCCGCGCCCTTCTTTCTTTCAACCCCTCTGTCACTCGACGATGCTCCGAAGTTATTAAAAAGTGAACTTTTCCCGTTCGCCTCGAGCTATACTATACTACCACCAGTTGGTTAATTTGTCAACCAAGGCAGACCCAGACCACCAGTAGAAACAACAACAACGTTATAGTTACTGGCTCAAGTTATGTGAAGAAAAGAAAAGAAAATCGGTGATCGCAGCTAATTCTTCACGATTTTGAAACTGTAAGACAAAATTTAGTCATTTTTGAGACGAGAAAAAACGAACTAATATCTATCAGAGAATAATTGACGAAGGAGAATGATTATTTTTTTTTTTTTTTTATTGATCCTCATTTTGTTTAATAAACAATGCAAATAAAATGATGCACCGTGTTGCCGGGCGAAGGATCAGGAGACGAACGAGCACCGGTTCGTTTAATTCCGGAATTTCATTTGGATCGATCGCTACGTTCGCTCGGCCCGACTCGTACGTAGATATATATGTATATAGGTATAGGTATATAGGATATATGTATATCTATACGTATCTGTATGTATGGTAGGTGAAATAACGATGGAGAACAAACAGCCGGGACTATAAGGTGGGCGTAGAGGTTCGGTGGTTTAGGTGGGTACATACCTACCCTTCGAGTTTCATATCATCTCGCTTACCGTAAAACCGCAAGAAAACGTCTTTGAAAACGTGATATATATATCGAATGATCGAAAGTTCCTTTTTTCTCTTTCTCTCTTTCTTCTTTTTTCGAAATAGAATATACGAGCAATCGGACGGAACCAACTTTCTTATATCCTTTGAAAAATAAAATAAAAAACAAAACTTCCGCCTTGTATATGCCAACACAACACGCCCCGCTCCACACGATAGAATGCGGAAGGAGTAGGTATATCTAATTGTCAGACTTGCCAAGAGAGAAAAAAAAAAAAAAAAAAACCGAAGAAGAATGAGAAGACGAGAAAATTGTGTACATTACCTACTCTAATTGACGCTGAGCTACTTTCTACAATAATTATAACGTAATAAAGCCAGCACGAAATTCTGTTTCCAGTATTTTATGTCATTCATTCAGACCCATAATTATAGTTCACTCTGTACAAAAATGATTGGGGTGTAAAACGTTTTCAGATCCATTTGTATACTCGTGTAGAAATTTAGTCGTCTTTGTTCGTTCCTTGTTTCATCCCTTTATTAACTGCGTATACATAATAATTAATGATTGATACGCACTTTACAATATAAGTATACAGGGTGTCCCAGAAGTAAATGTCCAAAATGAAAGGTGGCCTAGAGGAGGTCGAACCGAGTAAATTGACCCGAAGAACATGGGGTCTGCGAAGTCGCGTTCGCGAGATATCACAAGTTAAAAAAAAAGTATCGCTTTGCGCCGCGCGGCGACGCGGCGCAAAGCGATACTTTTTTTTTTTAACCTGTGATATCTCGCGAACGCGACTTCGCAGACCCCATGTTCTTCGGGTCAATTTACTCGGTTCGACCTCCTCTAGGCCACCTTTCATTTTGGACATTTACTTCTGGGACACCCTGTATATACGGAAACGGGAAAACAAAAGAAGAACTTTTCAACCTGCGATATCTCGCGAACGCTAGTTCGTAGACCCAATGTTCTTCGGGTCAATTTACTCGGTTTGACCTCCTCTAGGCCACCTTTTATTTTGGACATTTACTTCTGGGACACCCTGTATACGTATACCCATACGAGTCGTTCTGGCTTGGATCTATGAGGCACTGTAAACGCATTGAGATACATTAGCCGTGCTACAGTAGACGCGTTGTAACGCTTCAGATAATGCATAATGTAGCTAGGGTATGCGCAAATGCATCCGGGGACAAAGGGGCGTCAGTCTTTCGACTCGGAAACAGAGAGAATATATATATATATGGGGCACTCCACATTAAATCGACCGGACCAAAACCCTGACCCCCTCAGAATCGGTTCAAACTTTGTTAAATGTTTTGGTCGAGGTTTTGGCCCGGTCAATTTCACGTGTAATCGGTGGAATGCCCCATATATACTTATATAATAGGTACGAAAGAAAAAAGGAAATCCGCGAGAGAAGGTGAAGAAGAACAGACGCCCGTATATCGCGGATTACGGAGAGAAATGAAAGTAGTAAGAAATGAAGAGAAATAAGAGTAATAATTTTGTATACGACTACAATACGAAAACGATGGGAGTAAGGGTATATACATAGTTATATAAATATATATATATATACCTATGTATGTTATATTACGGTATAAAGATCTTTTGAAAAAGTTATGTAGATAATAACCGGATGATTATTAAAAGAAGAGGGGATAACGAACATCAAGCGTCGCACGATCATCTCTCTGTTGATTACTTTTTTCATTAATTTCCATTTTTTTTTCTTCTCCTCTTTTCTTTGTTGGCATTATTTTCTTTTACTTCTAGTTCCTCGGGGCTTGGGACTGAAAATATTTATAGCCCGCTTTTGTGAACCACATTTTGACGGTTTAAAAGTTATATGTATGTAGTGCATATACGCCTATACGTATACGTGTACACGAGTAACACAGCCACGGGAGGACTCTTTCCTCTTCGTTGATGACGGTAAAAGTATACCTATGTATGTATCTTTATTCTTTCTTCTATACATCCAGTATACGTATATATATATATACCAACATCCACCTCTTCCCGTCTCCATTTCTCTCTCATCTCCCTTAGCCCTCAGCTATATACAGAGTCGACGCGCGTTATTGCACGTGAATTAATTCGGAGGGTATCCAAACATCTACATAGGTATATACTGCACCGAAACCAACACCCACATATGTATGTACCTACACTCAAACATATACGTACATACATAGATTCACACGAAGGTGTATGGGGAAAGGAGTATAGGAGTATGAGTAGTAGCAGTGGTAGTTGTAGTGGTAGCCTTCGTTGGCAAACACCGCAAGTTAAAGGGGATGCCTTTGTTTGTTCACGCTTCCGCTAGCTACCCGAGACTCTGACAAATAAATAAATAAATGAATGGGTAAATAAATAAGTAAACATTTATCCGTCTCGTTACGTTTTATATACCGTATCAGAATATAGAAACGTGTCCTTTACACTCTCTCTATATCACGGATGTGTGAAGAGTACCTACTGCATGTAGAGGTGATAACGAGTCACGAAAGAAGAAGAATAAATAAGGTCCGTAATTTTAATAGGGCTTGTACCTCTTTCTCCGGCCTCCAGCCCCCTTCTGCATCTTCTTCTTCTTCTTCTTCGCGAAATTAGTCGATGAGGTGGTAGACGCGAGTCATTGTCGGACAGATTTTAGATTAGGTTCGGTAGTTCGAAACTGCGCTAGCATCGCGGGCTCGGTTAGGCTATCGATTTAAACCCACCCACCCACCCACGTCCGTTAACACGCACAAGATACGAATACCCATGTAGGATATACAAACACAAATACACACGTACGCGCGAACGCACACGGATGTACACGAGGAGAGGAGAGGAGAGGAGAGGAGAGGAGAGGAGAGGAGAGGAGAGGAGAGGAGAGGAACGTGGTACCGTGCTTAGGTTAACCTAGTTTACGAAGGTTGATAGTAATTTGTAACCAGCCACAATCGTTGCTTTGTGGTGGTAGGGAAGTGTGGGGCCTTGTGCGGCACGCCGAGGCATAAGGTAAGGCGAGGTACACGGTACAACCTACAAGGTATAAGGTATAAGGTATAAGGTATAGGGTACGGAGCACAAGCAGTCGCACCGGGATACCTTACCCGTACCCGTACTGCAGTGAGGTTCGGGATATTGTATTATATGTATATGAGGTCCGTAAAAGACGGGTGTTTCTTCTATGTGCTTGTGCAGGCACAAGGTTTGGATTAATTTTCCTCAAAACTTATCTCGCTTTCCACAATTTTCCAGAAAATTGGCCGTAAGTACGAATAGGGGAAAGATGCCAGGGAGGCGATAGAGGAAGAACAAGAAGAACAAGAAGAAGAAGAAGAAGAAGACGAAGTAGAAGAAGTTCGAGGCCCCGCGAAGCAATAGAGAGACGCCTTTTGCGGGGGGCGGATGTTTGTAACCGTAAAATATAGCCCTCCCTCCCTTCCACCCTCTCGCTGCTCTCTCTCTCTCTCCTCCGAAACTCTCTTCCGTGGCACTACGCACTTTGGTTGTTTCGGTCTGGAAGGGCTTAAAGCTCGGGGTAAGTCCCGTAAATTATAGTCTCTAGCGACAGGTGGGCGCGAACCTAAAATTCGTCTATAGATATACATATACATATATATATATATATACCTACTGGAAGCAGTCCCGAATTTAAACCTCCACATAGCCGACTGACTATAGTTATAGCCATAGGTTATACCCTAGAAGTGTGGGTATGGAGTAAAGTCGAGGAAGATGGACCAGTTCCGAAAGTTCAACCGCGCCCAAATTCTTAGAACATTACAGTAGGTAATTGTGAGTAGAAGATTCCGAAACTTCCCGTTATCTCACGCCTGCAAAATCTGAAGAAAAACATTCGGTAAAAATTCGGAATTCAAATATCATCCAAAGTTTTTGGAAATGATATATTTCCCCGGAAGTCCGCATAGCCCGTTTAAAAAACTTCAAACCGGATCCCTAAATTATATCCTCGAAGCTAAAAAAATTTTCATATAGACTGATTTTATGCATCGGAGCCCGGAAAGACTGGTAAGAAATTTTCGAAACTCGGTTAGGCATACTATCCATCTTCGCACGCACTTTTTCCTATCATGTATGCGTACAATGATCGGCGTATATCGATCAAAAATGCCAGTACCTATACATTGCGGATAAAGTTTCCTCGAAGTGACACACGATATAATAATACAAAAGGAAAGATGAAGGGAAAATTGAAGAAGGATAGAAAGAAAGAAGAAAAAAAACAAGACACGTTTTTGTCTCTTTTGAATGATTCAGTAATTGTTTAATCCTATCTATCGTACGATGTACATACATACCATACACCGGCCATATAAATTGTTCCAAGAAGTTTCGGCACCATAAGCTATAATATAAACGTTTCCGTTCTGAACAGAGCGAAGATAGTCTTTTGGAGATATAATAAAGGGGTAAATTAAACTGACGATGAGTAATTAAATTATACAAGCCAGCGTGGTGAAGATAAATCATAATAACAATAATAATAATAGTAAGAGGAAGAAGGGGGGAAAGAAAAAGAAAAAGAAAAAGAAGAAGAAGGAAGAGGAAAAATTATGAAGAAAAACTATGCTAATTATTATACAAATGGACAATAATTATAAGTCAAGTTTTGAATTATTCATCAAGCCACAGTAGGTATGTAATACATATCGCTAATAGGCACTACGTTATACAAGGTGTCCCAGAACCAAATGTCCAAAATTGACTCAAAGTCCAAAATGAAAGGTGGCCTAGGGGAGGTCGAACTGAGTAAATTGTCCCGAAGAACATGGGGTCTGCGAAGTCGCGTTCGCGAGATATCACAAGTTAAAAAAAAAGTATCGCTTTGCGCCGCCGCGTCGAGGCGGCGCAAAGCGATACTTTTTTTTTTAACTTGTGATATCTCGCGATCGCGACTTCGCAGACCCCATGTTCTTCGGGACAATTTACTCAGTTCGACCTCCTCTGGGCCACCTTTCATTTTGGACATTTAGTTCTGGGACACGGTGTATATTTAGGAAGTATTTCTTACTTTACTTCGAGTAGGTAGTCTGCCGGATTC
>OX451209.1:26673156-26745064 GCA_949628255.1 Macrophya alboannulata | reverse complement strand
AATATGTGCCCTGCCAGCTGGAGGCCTAAGCCGCATAGTAAAAATACGGAAGTAAATAAGTGCAAGGTATTTTTCAGTTCAACATGAACATGAACATGAACATATAAAATTGTACCGTCAGTATTAAATGCAATTTAGAAAAGTTTAAAATAAAAGATATCGATTTTAAACACTTTATTAATTTGAAAATTGAGTTGAAGCATACCAAAGATATGATTTTGTCGCACAAATATCTGGTTTCGTGGGAAAAGTGATTCTTTAGAATGAGTTTTATATGTAAAAGTACGAGCGAAGTCAGGTTTTTCGTAAGTTCATTGATCTAGTTGTTTGTGAAAACATATTTTACAACATATAAATGATAAAAAATACTTGATTTTCAATCAAATATTTGTACACACTTACTTGTTGGTGTCGTTGGATATGACGACTGGGACTTTGGAGAAGTTGGAGTAACTGGTGGTGTCCCAACTTCCGAAGTTGACAGTCGTGCAGGCTTCTGAACATGCACTACACCACACCAATTACATCATGCTTTTTAAAAATCTCAAATAAGACTACATATACACACACACACACACACATATATATATATATATATATATATATATATATATATATATATATATATATATATATATATATATATATATATATATATATATATATATATATATATATATATATATATATATATATATATATATATATATGCTGTATTTTTTTTTTTTTTTTTTTATGAAAACAGGGAAATACAAATTTTTCGACAATTACGTCAAGAGAAAATGTCGTTAATAAACAAATAATAATTTTATTTAGAAAGCTTAGAAGGATTGTAACAATGGATCTCTACGGAGACCTTTTGCTACTAAGAAATACTAGATTTTGAAAAAAACTTTTAAATCTGCAATCAGTAGAATGAGTTTACGTATACATATGTATAAATAGGAAATAAAAATCCTATAAATTATCGAGTGTAAAGAATGATGATAAAGTGATGAATGTAAGAAGAAACATAGTATATGAACAAAGAAATATAAAATGAAATAGCATAGGGTGGTACATGAACAAGCATAAATAATTAGAGATAATGGAAAATGAAGACACATTGAATCAGGACATGTAGAAGACACGACCAGAAAATAATCCAAGAGGAGAAATTAGCCAAATAAAGAACTGTACTCACAAAGCGAGTTAATTTCCGAGTCTTTCCAATTTGTATTTACAATATTCTGTGAGTTTACCGTAAAGAAACAAATCATAACATACACACGATCAAAAAATTCAGACATATATAGAAAACAGGCATGAGAACATGAATACAAATATCTATAAAATTGATTTAATCTTTTCCTGGCCGAAAATTATATGTGAAGCAATGTTCTCTTTCATTCTGTAATTCTCTGAGTGTCTGAATTTATTGATTTATAATGACAGCAATAAATAGTAATTTCTGTTATAAGCTGCACTTACCTAATCTTTAAGAAAGCTTGGAGGGAAACAATTTAGTAAATGCAGTAACCAAGTATTACCCTATAAGGAGCCAATATACCATAAAGAATTTCCAATACATGAACAGGTGAACAGATTACAATATGCCGGGTGTGTACCTAAAGGATTTTTTTTTTTGATAATTGTACTCTGTTTAAATTCTTCCAGTATCCCGAAATGATTTGGCTGCTATTGGTTGCTTTACTTTTACAATTTTATGCTTCACGTGATTCACATTTTGATAAAACATACCACAAAAAATACTCCAATTCTCCGACGACTAGAAAGACTTTTAAACGTCACAGTACATAGACATATACTCGTCAAAAATATAATATATAATTGTCAAAGTACCATTTCCATTTTTCCTAAAGCATCTGATAGCAAATATTACATTTACATCTACCTAAAATAGAACATGATGAAATTAGGCAGCCCAATCTGTAATAATGCTCCTCCACCACCTGATAATAAACACGTTAGAAAAAGCAAATTATAGATATGAATGAAAGATTGAGCGGATAATGAGATTGGTGCCATGTTGCTGCGATTGTGCTGAAAGGCTTGAAAGATGTTGTCCAGACATGTTATAATATGCAGTTAATGAATATTTTAAATAATATAGTTAGTTGTATTAGGTAAACGCATATCATACTTTTCCATCACCAGTAATGAATTATTGTTCGTTATGCAATGATGCCCAAATTACACATTTGAATTATTTCAATTTACAATAACACAAACCACGGACCAAAGAACAATAAAAATTCTAAAGATAATATAAATGCGTAATTTGAATATCCTTCACTTTCATCATCCAATATTATCTCGCTGTGCCATTGCTTTTAATCCATATAACATGGACAATCATTCTTATTTGTTGAAAATAAGTGTTTCTTTTCTGAAGTCGAGGACAGTCGAGAACAGGACAATGGTTGAAGTAATGGGGCAACGAGATTGAAAAAAGTAATATTAACATAGGTGACTGTTTATCAATTTTGTGAACCCAACACTCACCTTCTTTGGGCTTTTCTTGAGTTTGTGGCGACCTAGTTGAAGCCTTGCGTAGTGCCACTGTGGTTCGTGCATTCCGTGCAGCATTAGGACGTGTTAGGAAAGTATTATGGATAAATGGAGATTATAGGAACGGTTTGAAAAAGGTTGGGTAATGGGAAGGCAAAAATAAACGTGCTGTTAGCAATGTCATGCTCAAACTTAAAATATCGGCACTAAGGGTCAGAGATTATACAAATTTTAGCATAACTTCAATATTTCTTCGCAATAAAAAGAAAAAAAAAAAAGAAAAAAATTCGAATCTCTGAGATTTAGTGCCACAAAATAATCCATCAATTAATTATAAACCTCAATAATCTTGTCAGTAGATGCGTTCATTAATATTCCGTTATTTAAAAATTCAAAGTTCAATTATAAATGCCTCAATCAAGAGGGGCAATGTAATCTGCACATTCGATATGATTAGAATACTAATCACCTATGTCGCAGATTAGATATACCTATTCGTCATTCAAAGTAGTATCACAATAATATTGATGAATGCATTTTTCTTACGATATTTTTCAATGTTAAAGTCTCATAAATTTTATTATAACAATGCATTGTGCTACGTTATTTGCAATTTTTTCATGTTATTGTGCTTATAGCACTGTATCTGTGATATCACTACAAATTTATTATTGTTAATAGCATTGTATCAAATAGTGTAAAGATATTTTTTCACTAACCGTGACTGTCCTCTTCACCAACTGCATGTTCGCCGCTTTGAGTACCCTCACCATCGACTCTGCAATATGAAAAGTAATGATACAAACGTGGCAATGAATATTTATAAATACTTTAAATTAGATTTACTGAAACATAAGAGAAATATATCATAAGCAAACATTTATAAATATTCTTTAGTAAACAGCTCACCTATCACTGGGTGGTTCATCGGGACTGGTAACAGGCGTCGCTTTAGCTAACTTTGCAGCCTCTGCTGCTGCAGCTTCCTCCTGCTTGCGCCTTTCTTCTTCTTCTCTTTGTTGTTCTCGTCGCTTAAGTTCTTTCAGCTCAAACTAAATTTGAAAAAAAATTCGTTTAGTATAATAACAATTGAAAAGAGCCTATCAATTCAGAAACCAAAGAGTATTTTATTTTTTAATTAGACAATCACATCTAGCCACAAATATGAAAAATGAATACTTAGAAATAGAATTTTGAAGAGATATGAATGAGACAACTTGTGCAACAACATAAAGATAGACATAAAAGGCTCTACTACTAGCATTCTCGAGTCCATAGATAACTTATTGTATATCCTGTGAGAAGTCATGCATTACTTACTTCAGTGCTATTTTTTTCCAGAATTAAATTGTCTACAGATAAGGAAGGGCCTTGGGAAGGAAATGTTTTATCTGGGCTCAAAGTAGCGGACGATTTTGGACTATCTTTATACAAGTCAAAAGTGTTTTTAAACTTGTCTTTAGGACCTAAACTTGATTGACTACGCTTCCGTTTGCTGTAACTTTCATTTGTCGCTTTTTTAAAGGACTGAGGTAACGTCTTACATGATTGTAATGCTACATGATCTTCTTGATCCAATTTCGCTTGTATTAAGTTATTAAGTCTGTGTGCACTATCTCTTTCAAAAGAACGACACTCAGCTAAAATAAATGCTTCATTTGGATCAATATATTTTTTCCTTGGCGATGCTCTTATTAAATCTTCTGTTAACGCTTCAATTTCAAGATTTAATTTCCTAAATTTATTAATAGTACTGTTATGTTCTATACTATCACTATCGTCGGTTGATGACGCAGTGTCTGAATATTCTTTAATAGGAGTTATATCTTTAGAACTTTTTTCTCTGATACAGTTTTCTATACCACATTCTCTGTCAGATGCGACAAACGAGTCCGGATGTTTTTTCTCTGGCATGATACTCGCATATTCGTTATTCGATGCATTTTCTATAAACTTCTGTGTCATTAGACTTTGATTATCATTAGCATTACCATTTTCCAAGCTGTTTTCATTTTTTTCAATTGATTCGAAATCAGAATTTGCGCTTATTACTTCCGTATATTCAACATCAGAAAAAGAATCGGATACATGGCAAGCAGACGGATTTAATATTTCTGAATATTCCAATTCAGAGGAAGAATCTGATACTACAAATTTTCTGCTTGTCTTAGAAAATTCTTTATCGAAAGGTTCATATTCGGAACATTTTAAAAATGGAAGAGTATCTTCTTCTGAAATTTCTTGTTTATGAGCGCTGATCGTATTGATTCTTCTCAAATTTCTTCTCTCATCGGATGTAATAATATCGTCATCAAATACGGGCGCGTCCTCAAATTCTATTTGAGGTGATACAGGTTGACTGCCAGCCGAACTTTGAGAATTAATACAATTTACTTTCCAATCAGAAGTCCATAGAAATGATTTAGACCGTTCAAATTTAACATCTTTACGATTTAGGGTACCTGGATAAATAATTTTAGTTCCCGTGGTTGTGTAATCACGTCTGTACCTTCTAACTGGTTTCTTAAATATTTCAGAGTCCAAAATAATGTATCGTACAATGAGCTCTTGGGAACGGAGATGTTTTTTAACTTTCGTTATTGGGATTTTACATGGGGGAGGGTACTCTGGAGTGAAGATTATTTCATGACACAATCCCAACACCGGTAGGTCCAGGCCAAACTTTCTATCATGACTGTCCTCATACTACAAGAGACACAAGCAGACAGAGCGTGATAGACATGCGTGCCAAACAAATGGAAATAAGAAACATAAAGTTATACTTGTGAAACAGAGTAATTATCATATCAGAACATGCAGTGCAATTATTATCTAAACTTAATTTTACCAATCACCTTAGTTAAGAACACAATACATAGGTATATTACTAGTATTACTTTATCCAAGCAACAATGATTATCCAAACTAAAACGATCTATGTAACAACCACAAGTACTTTGATAATTTCATTCAAATTGGTATAGACAAAGATTGAGCATTTGAACATAAGACAGGGGCAATAAATACTAGCCAATACTCGAGGCATATTTCGATTAATGATTCCATCACCTAAACAATCCACAGGAATATTTTACTTCAATATGTTTCACTTACCGTGGTGAGTCGCTGCAGAGCGCTAAATCTTTCTTCTTGCGCTGCTGCTGATTTTTCAAATGCTTCGTGTTTCTTAATCAGATTTTCTACGTCGTCGATCGTATGCTACAAAATAGAAGATACTTTTATATATGGAAGAAATGAATGTTTTTAAAAACTTTTTGATGATCAATTTTTCAATAAAATCCCGCTTTTGTTCGGATTATTTCCAAATTATTGAATTCTAGCTAATCAGAATCAAAAAATTTAATTATCCACAAAAGGATCAAATCAAGGAATGACTATACCATAACTTGAGTATTTTATCCAGTACCGCAAGTAGTATCTGGCAACTGATGGAGCCATAGGCTTAATTATTAGTTTCTATTGCTTCATCAGCCTTTTTGATTCATCATATCATTTTTAGGAATATTCTGGTTCTTGATTGTGCAAAGATTTGAAGGCTAACACAAGCTGTTTTGTGTTTCAAAAATATTTCGATTCTAAGACCCATAATCTGAAAAGTTTTCTTACTCCGAGTTCTTGACTCATAAGATATGGCTCCTGGGCAATTAACCAAGCTTCTGCTACAGCTGCATCCCTGGCAAACTGGTAGACCTCGAGAACTGTTAAAATATTAATGAATAAATTAATTTGCTAGATTTACATAAAATATTTAAATCCATTCTCATGTGATATTAAATATAAAGAAAGACCGAAGCAATTATTCATTGCAACTCATCAAGAGATTATCCAATGCAAAAACCAAAGAGATTTATCTTACTTAAACAAGTTCTTTTTACACGTTTTTTAACTCTAAGACTTACTTAGCTGCAGATTCTCCCATCTCTCTTCCCAGCGGTGCAGCAATGCATTTCTGTGATCAGAAAGTGCCATAAGTTTTTCTTTAATTTGTACGCTGGCGTAGTGGTTCCTTGCCAATAGATCTTTTCCAAGATCACGACAAGCAGTAAGATTGTCTTCCCTGGTATCAATTTCAGCTTTCAAACTCTGATGATTATTCATTAATAGTTCAACACCGGATACATCGCGCGGTTTCTCCGAAGTATTCATTTGTCTAACAACATCGTCCATCCAAATCATTAAAGTTCTAACCATGTTGAAGAATCTGAATAAATCACCAGTGTCTTCAAGTTTTGCCTTTCGACCGTCACACAAAGACTGTAAGTTGTTCCAAGCAGCTACCACTTCGGCTTCACGATTTGTAATTTCTCTAGCTTTATCCCCAGCATAGTGAGCCTGAAGTTTAGAAGATTCTTCCTGGATCTGTGCTACCTGCGACTGTAAGGTCGACAAATCCTGAATAAAGTTTCCGTGCTTTCGTTGAAGTGCAGAAACTGATCCAGCATCACGTCCCAATTCATCTGACATTGCATTTTGTTTTTCCAAAATTCTTCCCAGCACATCTTTGCAGTCGTGGAAGAATTTGTGCAGTTCCCTGCTAGCTGCCAACATTTGAGTTCGTGTCTCTATGAGCTCGAGCAAATCTTGCCAAACTTCGTTCAGACCATCTTCCCACTCAGCAATAGTAGCTGCGTCTGAATGTCCCGTAGCAATTAGAGAATCAGCAATTCCGTTAACAGCAGCAACTCTTTCTGAACCAATTGTCTCTGTGTCACGTGCAAATTCTTTGAATCTTTCCCACAGTAAGGTAACGTGATCATAATCTTGACCCAACTCGTGACTACTGGCAACTAATTCTCGCTCCGCAATCCATTGTTCCAAATCATCAACCTCTCGGTTTAGCATAAACAGTTGCAGGGCTTCGTCCAGCTTAGCCCGACGTTCTCCAGCCAAATCTTTAAGTCCTGCGTACAACTTATCAACTTGGGACTGTTTTACTGCAATCTGATCGCTAAGTGCATGTTGATCGTTTATCAATTGTCTTGCAGTTTCACCAAGCTGACGAATTGCGTCTGCGTAATCTTCAACGGCATGTTCCAGAGACTCGTGTTTCTTCATTAGATTTTGGGCAGAAATTTCATCTTTGCCACGATCTTCTACCATCATGTACAGCTCCTGTTCGCTCATCCATGATTCAGCCTCCGTAGCATCGAAGAAATATTGTTGTGCCTTTTCGTTTTGTAGTAAATGCTTGTTTCTGTCGTCAACAGCGTCTTTCAATTCGCGCCATTTGTCGGAAAGATCGGATATACGTTGAGTGAACTCTGCACTATCTTCGTGTCCTTCGTCAATCAATTTCTGGCCGTTATTACAGACAGAATTGATCCTTGGTTCGTGATTTTCGATTTCAGTACGGAGAGATTGATTCTTTTTCTTCAACATGTGAACGTTGAAGAGGGAATTACCATATTCCGAACTTGTAGCTTGTGGCATCTTTTCTGCAATCCATAATTTTTCGTCTTCAACATCGCGCCTGAATTGATAAGCTTCCTTCTTCTTCTCCAAATGACGTTGGCGATCGTTAAGCGGTGCCTTAAGCTGAGCGAATCTTTGCGCAACTTTCTCCTTCTTGAATTTAATTTCTTCCATTTTTTCATCTGGAACCGTTCGCTGCAAATGTTCAGCCTGTTTATCCAGCTCAGTAACTTGACGAGCTTTAACAGCCATTTGAGTTTCAATCATTTGTTGTTTCTGCATCAGAATATTAACAGAGGCCAGATCAGATCCGGTATCTGTACTTTCTATCTGTTTCTCCAATTCATTCATCCACGAATCGATATCATCACAGGTCTGGTGTATAAGGACTTCGCGATTAGCGTCAAACAGTCTCTCTCCTTTGTCCTTAGTTGTTGTTTCAAGCTCTTCAAATTGGTCACATAATTCTGTGACTTTGGGCTGTATAATCTCTGCCAATTCGGGCTTAAGTTGAATCAATTCATCAGCGGCCTGTTGCAATTGTTGAAGACGATCTTTATTGCTTGCAATTTCTGCCTCAAAGGCTTGATGCCTGGTCCACTTACTATGTACAGTTTTAGCGCTACGATATGTTTCGTCTTGTGCAGTGATGTGCTTTTCTTGTACCCATTCAACGAGCTCCTCCCGATCTTGCAAGAACATTTGTAACTGAAGTTGATCCTTCAATTTATCCATAACTTGATTAGCTCTTTCACGATTGGCATTTCTACGTTCGTTCAGTGCGTCTGCCTTCTTCTTAACTTTGTCAGCTGCAAAGTGACCTTCTTCAACCAACCTACCCGCGAATTGAACAACTGAATTGATCTTATCATCATTGGCTTCCATTGTAGTCATGAACGCTTCATGACGTTTAATCATATTCTCTGCCTGTTCAAAGTTTGTCGGAGTTTCATCTTTGGTGAGAAGATGTTCCTGCTGAGACAACAGAACCTCTGCTTGGCGAGCGTCACGATCAAATACTTGAAGGTTCAACGAGTTTGATAACAAGTTTTGACGATTTGCCCACATTTGATGAAGTTCTTCCCATCCCATTTTCAATGCATTTAATCTTTCCCGCAAGAACATGTATTGCGTATCTCCGTCTCCAGCCTCGCTTGTTAATTTCTCCCCATACTCCATCATTTTTTGATAATCGTCAGTGTAGTTGTCAATTTCTTCTTTAATATTTTGATGTTGGGTCAACAATTTCTCAGCATCAGCCAAACTGGTCGGTGTATCTTCACTGGCAACGTCTGTTTGAGTTTTGGTGAGCCAAGCCTGGAAGTGATCAAGGTCACGTAAAAATCTGTGTAGATCTCCTGCCTCCTCGAGCTTAGCATCACGTTCTTTCAACATCTGAGTCAACTGCTCCCAAATAGTGTGGATCTGGGTGATTCTTTCACGAATGACAGCTGCCTCTTCAGGATGTTCTTGCTCAATTGATTGTGCCTCTTTCTCCAGAGCGTTCAACTTTGCTAATATAGCCGCCAAGTCTCGTTCCATGCCACTAAGTCTACGCTGTAATGTCATTACTCCAGTCAAATCCATTTCCAAGCTATCCGTCTGTTGTAAGATACGTTTCTTGTCCTCGATCCAAGATACAGTTTCACGACACTCGATATGGAAGGTCTGAACTCCATGTGCAGAATTGAGAGCCTCACGTTTGCCTTCAGCCTTCTCTCGCAGCTCTGCCCACTTTTGGTTGAGTTCGTTTTGTCGAGCAACGATCTGCTCAGAGTTGGGATGTTCAACGTGTAACAATTGCCTAGCCAATTGATTAACAACAGCTACGCGAGAAGCATTGGCATTCATTTCCTTTTCAAATCCATCGTAACGATGTTTCATGATTTCTACATCTTCGATGTCTTTAGCAGGAACCATAGTCTCCAGCATTCTATTCTTTTCTCCGATCCATTGCTCAACTCCGTCAGATTCGCTGAACAGCTTGTAGAGAGATAGAGCATCCAATAATCTCTGTTTGCGTAATTTAGCCAATTCCAGAAGCTCTTTGTATCTAGAATCTATTGAAGCAAGTCTTTCCAGTACTTCTGGAGATTTAGAATCGTGTTCACCAAGTTGTGAAGCCTGTTGATGCAGCTGATCAATGGTAGTTGCATAATTTTTCAGTTCGTCGGTAACATCCTTGTGCTTTTTCAACAAGGATTGTACGTTTGCTTCATCACGGCCAACATCTTCCGATGAAACTAATCTTAGAGTATCCAACATCCAAATGTCAATATCGTCGGCATCAGCAAACAGTTGATGATAGTCGACGGCTTCTTCTAGTCGTTTGCGTCTGAAAGCTGCTAAGTCTAGCAGGTGGTTCCACATTCCTAATATCTCTTGCAATCTGTCTTTGATGCGATCTGAACCAAAGTGATGTTGCCGAATCAATTCATCACCAACTGCAGCAACTGTCATCAACTGAGGCTCGTGAGATTGAATTTCGTTCTCCAAAGCCTTGTGTTTTGATAATAGCAGATTGATTGTGGTTAAATCATGCCCAATATCGCCTGTAGAAACGATCTGCTCTTTTTCCTTTATCCAATTCTCCTCGTCAGTCATATCCCAATAGAATTGCCAGAGATTACGAGATGCTTCAAGTCGTGCACGACGCTCAACAGCCAAACGTACCAATTCTGCATAAGCATCTTCAAGCTGTTGGACACGTTCGATGATAATTGTCGGATCACAAGGCCGATACCCGTCTCCTTGCTCCAAGAATCTTTGACTTTGCTGCACAACGGCCTTAACTCTTTCACCTAAGACGTTGATGTCTGCTTCGACAAGCGAATGTTTTTGCAAAAGGTCTTCTACTCCCATTAAATGTTTACCGTAATCATCCGTCAATAAACGCATCTTAATTTCTTCCATGCTGTCTAAGATGTACAACATTTCTTGGAAGTTCTGTTGCAATTGGAGAGAAAGCTCGAGGCGTAATCTTCGCGCTTTCAGTAATTCGAGCAGGTAATTCCAGAGCCTTAAAACGTTGTCTTTTCGAGCGTTGATTCTGTCAATATCGTGATAGTTTTCAGCCTCTAGTTCCTGAGATACGGCCATAACGGCTTGAACACGTTCTTCGTAAGCAAAGATGTCGGTTTCTATGGCTTCGTGTTTCTTAGCAGCAGCTTCTACTGCAGCTAAATCAAAGCCAAAGTTATCTTGAGATACTAGTCGCTGATTTTCAGATAACCATGTTTCTCTCATGCTGGCTTTGCGATTGAATCTTGCAGCCAATTGCTCCAATTTCTCTTGACGTATTAGTTCTTCTCGGAGCGCTAATTCCCGCTCATGTTCAGCTTTTTCCAGTCTTTCCCAAGCCTTGTTGATGTCAGATATCATTTTACCTTCCTTCGGTGTATATGGCTTTTGGTTATTTGCCCGCATTTTAGACTGCAGTGTGAACAGCAATACTTCCAAGTTTCCTTTCTCTACGAATTTAGGCGGTTTCTCTACTGTCCGGTAGTTAGAAAACTGGGAAAGTTGGGATTGAACACCGACGAGAGAATTGGCGAAATGACGATCGCCTAAAGCTTCAATAGTAGCTTCGATCCACCTTAGCAGATCACTGGTCAAACTTTCGTATTCGTGAATCATTCTGTCGTTTTCCATAGCGATTCCAACTACTTTACCAATTCTTTTACCTTGAACGGTTTCTTGCTTCATTTTCGAGAAATAGTGATAATATGTCACAACGTATGTTATGATAGATTTTTCGTCAGGATGGTCGACAAAAATATCTTCAGCATCTAACAATTTTGTGAGGCCTAGTTTATCCTCTGCAACATTAAACGAGTTATTTAAATTGTAGATTGCGTTGGATTTAGAGAGTTTGTCAAACTGAATTAAATCTGGACGATGTTTATGTATTATTGCATTAAATGCAAGACCGTCACGCCAGGATGTTGTGAAATTTCGAACATTTACGTTATGATACCCAGCAGTCTTCATTTGACACCATAAAAGCAGAGCATCTTTAGCTGACTTAGTTTCCTGGTTGTCAGTTTCTTCGATTGTAATATCTTGGATTTGGAACCGTAATATAATTGTCCAAATCAACCCCAAACTCAATCTTGGATTTCCATCGACAATGTCGTGTGATCCCATGTTTTCAAGGTGGACTCTTTGCTCTCGTAAAAACTGCAACGCCTTGTCTACGTTCTCCAAACAATGGATACGCATCTTTCCTTTCGTAGGCCGCGGTAATCGCTCACCCGACAATATCTCCAAAAGCTTTATAAGCATCTTGCCATCTCGAAGATCGACGTAGAGATCTCCAATGCGACAAGAACATCGTACCAAGTGGGAGTTCACCCATTTTTGAAATGTTTTCTTCTGCACCGATTCACGCTCACCTAAGAGATGTACAAACAAAATTTCATTCATTAGCCAATTGATTTTTACAAATCAAATTATTACCACTCAATATAATCAAATATTCCGTACAATGCGCACTACGCAGACGGAAATATGTCAAGCTTGAGTGAAAATAAGGACAATGCTAGATTTTAAGTTACTCGCGATTTAAATAGAATATGTAGAAAATGAATATCATATCCATGTTGAGGCACCTAAGTGCCTCAGTGATTGACAAATATGAAAAAACAAACCCAAGTGCAAAAAGAAACACTTTCGTGTTGTAATCTGACAAATAATTAATTAATCTCTTATTTATGTAGTTTTTAGAATAGTGAGGAATAAATAGTTAAAAACTACTAAAAGTAGAATGACTTGTTCCAAAATTTACTCCTTACCTCTGAGATCAAGAACAACTTTATCATAGTATTCTTCTAAAGGCTCGGTAAGAGAAATTCTCTGTGAGTCTTCCATTTTAGACCTCGTTCAAAATTAAATTCTTTGTAAATCTTTTTTTAATTTATACAGTCAAAGTTCGTGAGATTAATTTCAAGTCCAGAGTATATCCTAACTCAGATAAAGAGCCTTATAACTGAGTCAGATTAAACTGAATTTCGTTTAAGACTTGGTACTGTACCACTTTCACAAACCCATAATAATATAATGCATAAAGACCTTGGGTGCAAATGAACTTTGAGAATGCATAAAAAAGAGTCAAAGGGATAAAGTTAAATATAGTAATTAAATTGTTGCAATGGTATTTGACTTAGATTAGGTTCGTTCAAATTTGTCGCCAATGAGTCAAAGAGAAGCAAACATTTGTTTTTCCTCAGTTTAGGAGATAAGCATAAAATATTCAAATACAAGGATTTTATTATTGACTTCATGAAAAGGGAGTTAAGTCAAAATAAACGTTTCAAATGTCGTGTGAAATTTAGAAAAAAAAATATTGTGGTTAACTCGATTTACTGATATGAAGAAAACTAACTCAGACCATGGTCAACGCCCAGTGTGATAAGAAGCAAACACCGTTTGATAAGGCATAATGTGAGAGATTTGACGAAAATTTTTTACAAAATTATTTCAAACATATTATTCGTTTTACCCTATATAAAAAAAAGATGATTAATGATGATTAAACTAAAAATTGCAAATATCAATAATTAAATTATTAAGCTTTCTTTTTTAACTTCAACGAATAATCCTATTCTCTCCAAATTCCACTGCAGATATTTAATGTAAACAATACAAATCTTGAAGAAAAAAAAGAACAGAAATCAATTGGTATTGAATTGTTTCTTCTAATAGATTGCAGCAATGAAAAATACTTCACAATATTCTTTGCTACATATTTCACACACAATTTGTTTAAAATGTATTTTACAACAATTATAGAACCGGAAGATTTAAACTCTATGCATACACAAGTAATACAGAAGGTGTAATAAATAATTGAATTCAAGTTAATTTCGATTGAGACAAGAACACATGTTTGTTTTAAGACAACAAGCCTGTGACTGAACGGCAAAATTTAGCTTTAGAACTGGATGTTTAAAGACGACAATCTGTTTATCACCGGACATTGTGGCAAACCTCACTCACTTCCTGGAAAATACTGATGTACTAACCTCAATACATTTACCTACATAGTACATTTATGTACTATAAAGATGAAATAAATACATGAGTGAAAATCATTAGGAATTTTCATTCAATGGCTACTTATTATTAATTTGTATGTCCAAGACCTCACACTGTACACAGACACAAACTTCAAGGTGTCAAGATTTCCTCATTAAAATTATTAATTAAAAGTTTAAAGGAAAATATGATAACGATTTCTGAACTTGAACACCTTACCGGCTAAAGCCTTTATACGAGAACGCTCAAAGAGTCTGGAACTGGAATTTCCTCCATCGTATTCGTACTCGTCGACAATCTCTTGTTGAAGCGTCGGGTCCCAACCCCCGCGCACCACCGAGATGTCGGTCGTCATTTTTTCAGTCGGACCAACAGCTCACAACACCCTTACCCTTGTGAAGGGCACTCCTGTTGAAAATAAATTAATCAATAATTATTACAATAGGGGTATCAGGTCTGAAGACATTTTTACTCAGTATCAAGTGCCAATGACATGATCAGAGTTTGATGAGTAAATTTTTGTTACTAGTTAGAAGTATGAGCATTTGCAAAAGACAAAAATGAGCTAATATTTTTTACGCAAGCGTATAATTTGATAGTATGTATAAATTGTTATCGTTTAGGTTAGAAAAAATATAAAGAGTATAAAAATGTATCGACTGACCTTGAGGTGAGAAAATAAAAGTCAAACAGTGTTATTATTTGGGGTTAGAAAACTAAAAATAAATTGAAACATTAAAAAATATTTACGATATTAGGATACGTGTTGAGGTTAGATTAAAGTGTACAGAACTTGGAGAAGAATCGTAGCATATTAACATCCTTAATCTGAATATCAAAACTCCGGTAAAAATTCAGCCAGCAAGCACCGGGCTAACATAACATAACCTAAACTAACCTAACCTAACTTGGAGTAGTGTAGGAGAGTGTGAATCGACCGCGCCCTGATATCTGACCAGAAACACGTAATTTTTTCAACTTGAAGTTGTCATTGCGATCGTATTTCACTACAATTGTAAATTTTTATCATATAGACATTGGATTTTTCTATTGTAAACAGTTATTCGAGTATAATATAGTATATTATATTCTATATTTGATATTATCGAATAACGGATTACGGCCAATGTATTTAGCGCGGTTAGTAGTTAGTACGTAGGTATGTAGTACTACGTTACGTATCTAAATTTATCGGATCCGATTTTCGAATCAAAACTGACCCCGAAGTTTCGTTTTATTTATTTACTGATATAAGATGATTTTATTTTTTTTCGTATATGTTACACATCGAAATAGATGAACCTACGAAATAAAATAAGTACATACTAGTACCCTAATACATAAAATTAAGATGTAAAGAATTAAAGAAAATATGAATCAACGTCATGTCGAAATATTACGTCATCAATATGCGGTGAATTCATACAGTTATAAATACAGATGACTGAAAATTGAAACTATATTTTATCAAAACACAAACAAAGAGAGAAAATTTTTATTTATCGTAAACAATAACTGTATTTTTAGACGGATATATTAATAGAGATTTCTGTATGCGATATTGAACATACATACATATACTCCGTCATGAATACGCGTTGCTTTTTCAAAAAACAATGAATCTAATTCCTTGACATTATATTCTAGCTGAAATTCCGTTATAATAAATTTCCTGGTTTCCTGCTGCAGGTAGTTGGTAGCAGCCACAACGTTCCGCATCATATAAACTCAAGAATAACACGAACGGTCTTCATCTTTATATAAATGAGGGAAGAAACCTTTATCAGTATATCGGGTATTTTTATATGGCGTGGAAATAAAATCTACAGGGAAAACACTCATACTCGATAATGTATCGGTTTTATTTATTCTATATATCAAGAACTAACAGATAAATAATTATGATTGTAAACCGTGAGATTGATTTTTCAAATTTTAACTCGTGATTACTGTAATATGAGTCACTTTAGAGACACATTACGGATCAAAGTTAATCTCAAAACGGTGGGCGAAAAGCAGATAGTTTAACATTTTAAATGTCGCGTGCAACAATGATGACGGAACCCTCTTCAATGATATCTCGCATGAATGATGTCATTCACGTAAAATAAATTGCCGGTGTAATAAATTTTCAGGTTCTCAAAAAGTAAAAGATCCGAACAAAAAATTACAAAAATTGAACAATAAACGAGCCGTAAAAATTTTCTAAACATATTTCCTGTTGTCGTTGTGATTGAAAATTGTTATCCGCAATGCATGATCAATTCATAAAAAAAATTTGATAATATATCCACGACTATTTTCATCCCAAAACGTAATGAATGACATTCTTATGTGTCTGAGAAACACTTGGTTCGAATTAAGTTCAATTAACTGACGTCATTCCTGATGCGTGATTACGAAGGAAAGATGTGGGCGTTTGGGTAGTAAAAATTACAAAGTGAATGACTCGAGGCTCGGAACACTGTTTCGCTTGAAATTTGGATAAAATTTTTTGACAAATATACGAAAGATAATAATAATAGTTTCACATTTGCCGTCTGAAATATAGTCAAAAGTTTGAATTTCAACAAAGGGACAAACTGAACCGGTAAATCAATTACCCATGATAATTTTTAATTGATTAAACTAAATTATATCATTGACCTACCGAATATCGTGCAGAGCAAGACGCAACACATACAAACGATAACACGTATCCATGCACACAAGATGGCTATTGATTTTCTACTCGAGTCTTCGTGACGCCAGGACTCCGATTGTCTATATAGATATAGGTATATAACCTGAGCCCGGAAGACCGAGACACCTGTAATCTACGTTTAACGGCAAAAATCAACTAGCAATACAATAGCTGATGCTTACCCCAATTTAATAACGCAATAATAAAAAGAAAAGAAAATTCAAAGAATGATAATAATATCGATATCATTCTATACGACAATAAGTAATAGTTGATTGGATAAAAAAAGAATGATTTTTTTTTGTTTCATTTCTTTGTAATAAATTCGCACGGACGAAAAAGATAGGAAAACAGGTATCGCGCAGGTATAATGTACGGTCCTCAAATGAAATCCTTATAAGTTCGATACATGGCTGTAATTGTAAGAGAGCGTATATCTGATTACGCAATATACTCAATTACGTCAACGCAATCTCTTCATCTGTGATTAAATAAGTTTTATGTATACATATGTATAGGTATGTATACCTATGTAGGTACGCCCTGCAGATTATCAAGCACATCTTTATTGGTTCTGTTAGTCGGAATATCGATTTGATTTGATAAAAGTCACAATTTCCTTAAATTTATATAGATTTTTAGTTAGTGACAATAAAAGCTAATTTTTTTTTTGTGTATTTCATTTTGATTACAGTAACGCAAAGGATTACGAAATGTATGTTTAATTTAAACGAAAAAAAGCTTGTAGAATTACTGCTCTGCATTAATTAGCCGACAAAAAGAGCATCCTTATGTGAACATAAATTATAAAGCTCGTTGGTCCACTGCTCAACCACGACGTCACATCCGCATTTACGCTAATTTACCATTTGCCGACTACTACCATGTCACCGACTATTCGCGTACAATAATCCCGATTGTTTATCAGTGTTAGAAAAGAATTTCTAATAACGGATATATATTATGTAGTATTCAATTTACCTATACCCATACGATTTTATGCGAAATATCGATTTACGAATACACCGTGATATTAATCGGAGAGAAGTGAATTGTTACATTTTTTAATCCCAAAAGATGACTTTTCGAAAATCAGCGAGTTAGAAAAAAGGATAAAAATAAAGTGGAGAGCGGATATCCTTTAAAAAAATTAACAGGTCGGGAGCCTGGTTAGAGAAGAAGTAAGAATTTCGTACCTAGGTATACACGGTGACCCAATTTCGACCTAACAAAAAGGAAGGGTGTGCTGAGTGTATATACATATGTTATTATCATTATAGTCTCAACTAAAATTAGGTCAACGAGGGTTCGACCAAAATACATATATTGTACAGGGTCTGAAATATCTTTTCCGCGTTGCTGATTTCTTCGTTTTTCTTCATTTTTATTTTTATATTGTTTCAACTAGTCATGACTTATTCTAACGGAATGATGATGTGATGTTTTGCTACTACTTAAAGGTTACAACAGTATACGGCATTGTACTACGTAACAATACGCGGAATACAAACGTACGTAGTAAATGAATACCTTGTTCACACGGCTGCAGTACAGTTACATAGTTAGGTACAGATTAATTCTACTCTTTGCATACATGTAATATATGTATGTAACCTACCTACATAGGTATTGTACATACATTATAGGTATAGTTAGGTAGATTGAAAAGAGCTGAAAGGCGAAACTTTGCTTGCCACGTGAAAGTTTCGAGCCACAATTGAATCTGTGGTTGACGAGTCTAAAAATGAAACCGACTCGATTTCGCCGGTAAAAATTTCCCGATGATATTAATGAATTCAATTACATCGACGTGTGTATAAAGTCAACAGACAAAAAGATAGAGAAAGAGGAAGAAGAAAAAAATGGAAAACATACAACGTTTTTACGTTTTTTAAATGCTCAATACAGTTATTCCAGGAACGAATCAAAGAGAGATGTAGAGCATGCTATATATACTGAATGTTTCACTGTAACTTGTAAGTCATTAGCTAAGGCTCTTGGAAATAAGTTAGATAAGGTGAAAAGTATAGGTTTAATCGCCCCATGACGAATGATCTAACTTGACGAAGTAATAGAGAGCCATGAATTAGTTACGTGATAATATTAATGATAATAATAGGGAATATTCTGTATTCCAATAGCAAAAGTGTTGAAATGACGAAAAAAAATAAATAAAGATTTGTAATTCATATTTAACGTATTAGAATAAAGTTTTTTCTATTCTTTTTTAATCCTCCCCATAGTTTGCGGAACTAATCTTTATTTTTCCGTAAACTTACAGAGGTTTTTGTTACACACAAACGGGTATAATACCGTTGCAAAATGTTACTTTGGATTATATCTATGTACCTATAGTTTTTTCAGTAATCGATGGAGAGAAAATGACGCATACCAGAGGAAGAAATGTAATCACCATAAAGATTTCGATACTACAGTTATTTTTTAATGATTTTTTCTTCTATGTATAGTTTATTTTTCGTGCGCAGTTTATTTTTCTAATAGTTTTAAAATATTTGCAAACTCGAGTTTATATTCCAGATCTATGTTTTTATACTATTTTCGTTGAGTGTGGAGAGTTTTATACACT
Organism: Macrophya alboannulata; assembly: GCA_949628255.1. Taxonomy (NCBI): domain Eukaryota; kingdom Metazoa; phylum Arthropoda; class Insecta; order Hymenoptera; family Tenthredinidae; genus Macrophya; species Macrophya alboannulata. The sequence continues at coordinate 26,725,814 of OX451209.1, read as the reverse complement.
GTGCCGAAATTAGAACATTCCTCCGATAAATATGAAGAAAAGAAGAGCGGACGCCTACTGTTCGAGGAAATGAATTTGAAAACGCGAATATTTATCACGGTGAATAAAATTGAATTATCGAATTAGTTACGCGTTTGGATTAATCGGTAAAATACGAAAGCAGTAACGAACGCACGAACGAACCAACGGATGGATGGATGGATGGATGGATGGACGACGAACGGACGAATAGAAACTCCGTATAGTACAAATTTATTCAGCAAACGTAGCCACCTACTGCACCTGCCGGCTTGACGTAACAGTAAACAGAACACTTTAACAACAATTGAATGACAATTGAGAAAAATGGAATATAGAATAGAAATAAAAAGAACGAATCAACCCGTCGAATTTCTAATCTTTAAATTAAGTAACTATTAGATCATCGACAGACCTGTTCGACGATAGATTCCGATCCTGACAGGTGATGAAATTCCGCAACGCTATCAAACGATATAAATTATTACGATAACGCGTATGCAAATGTCGGCGTTGTAATAAGAAAATTGTTAAATAATGTGCAGCAGAAAACTGAAAATATTTTATACATCAGTCTTCTTTCAATTACATCGAGATTATTGAGCAGAATATAGGGTTTAATTTTTTGCTCGTACAGTGGACGCCGTAAGTTAAACGGATTGACATACTTTCGGGTAGCTGATTAAATTTGAGAAATCATATGCGTTGAAAATAGGCTCAATATCGTGTGATTTTTTCCGGTCTTTAATAACCGGATATCTGATAGCTAGATCACTTTATATTTCTTAAAATCAGTAAATTAAGAGCCCGAAGGTAACTCGACCACCATTTGTAGGCAAGAGATTCCGCCCGTCTACTCAACGATATTAAAAACGTATAAAAATACGTTATAATTTTACAGAATTATAACGACAGGTGACTTACCCGGTCAAAAATATACTCCCAAACACCGTTTCACCTCAAAACTTGCATAAAAATTGCACAAAATACACGAAAAACCACTTAAAGATTCACTCGGTACGTCTCCTCACTCACACGACCGGCGCGCAACCAACTGTGGCCATACGGCGTCCAGTGTTCGCGGTGAAAACCAGTCCCTCGTACTGGAACGAATCGCAGCGAAGATAATTTCAGGATAAAAAATTGTTAAAATATCAAATAACACAGTACACCGTTGTTATTAATTCCATTTATAATTACTCTAATATTTTACCTCAATGATTTAAGATTATTTGTCGATTGTATGGACAAAAACTATAGACTTTCGGACTATAGGTATAGTGACATTAGGCGTATGAATACACAACGAGTATGACATCATCGGCCCCGTTTACACATTTTCTGCTGATGGGCACGCCCCATCCTTCAATGATCCTTATACTATTTGTACGCATCTTTTGAAATGCTTTATGTACGGAAGGTCTTACTAGTTGATAATGTCAACAAAGAGTAATCATTGTATTATTGAAATTGATGTACAGAATGCATAATAAATATTGTGAACTATTCATCATATCCTTATATATTTTTGCTTCTTTAATGTTATCTTTACAGGAATGGGAAAGAACATTATGACCGGAATGAATTATATATTTAAAACACTTATATATAGATATTTAATTAATTATCCGTAATATACATTATCACTGATACGTACAGACGCATATTGCTATTTCATAGATTACCCATAGATACAAGTGCAATAAATGTTATGTAAGAAACAGTCGGTTACTTGGTTTTAACAAGCCAAGATTCACGATCCAAAAAATAATTTGTTGACATTGAAATATGGTAAATAAATGATATAAACATGGACCTTTTTTTTTTCTTCCCCTTGATAATTATATTGTTGAGATATATTCGATGTGAATAATAAAATATCACATTAACAATATATTTTACGACTTTCGTTCCTGACACGAGTAATGCACAATGTCACCGTTCGAGTATCTCGCAAAGGCGCTGAAACAAATATGAACAATGATTAGCCTATCATTAAATAAATGAAATTTTATTACTTCCAGAGATAATTTCTGTAATATTTTCTACTAGTTTTAGTTTATTATAAAGCCAATCAGTAAGTCGGAATGAAGTTAGTTAAGGATAATTGAAACTGAAATGATAAGCATTTTAATCATTGCCTATGTACCTTTGGTTTCCAAAACGTTTTTTGCAGACGGGACAAATGTTGAATTCAGTCATAAGAACGCTCTGTGATTCGTGATGCATTCTCTGCTCTTGAACTTGGAGATGTTCCGCGTAAAGCAAGCCTTTCAAAACTTGAGTCCTTCTTCTTTCATTCAAATTATTCTGCAAACTTGCCTCGAGGAAATGTCTTATTCTACCTATTGGAACGCTGTCTGGCAATGCTTCTAAGGCTTTGATGGGTTTAATTTTTGCAGCATGTTCTTCCAGCAATTCTAAAGCTGTTTCTAAGTCTGGTTGTGCTGTCCTATGAATTTCTGGAGTACACCCTGAAATATATTTACAATAAAATGATAAATAAGTTAATTAAGATGCCCATTTCATTGAGAAAAAATTACTCACCGGCCATCAAAACACCTTCGTTGTCTGGATTCAGTAATTGTTTAATCAAAGTAACGTAAACTTCATCAGCACCATCCTGGTGTTTCCCCTTTTCCGAATTCTTCTGTTCTGAAATAGAGATTATTTATACAAAATAAGCCTCTCTAGATACCCATATCTTCAAACAAACCTTGATACTTCGCAAACACGTTATTGCAGTATTGAATTGCCTTTGGAACATCGTTTAGCAAGTTTACGTAGATCGAAATGGCTTGCTGATGACGACCAAGACGTCCTAAAATGATTGCACGTTCTTCGAATAAGCAGTCGAATGGCAAATGGACTAGAACAGTTTCCGGTGTGTAATGGGTTGACTTTTCCAAGAACTGTTGTAACTTTTGTCGAAGGTGTTGAACATTTTGTTCTTCAGCAGGTGTAGCATTTGGACGCATGCTCGCCAAACACTTCTCTTTATATTGGTGTACTAAGACATTATGAAATAGAGGATTTGTGTCTACCCAAAAATGAACTACGTGCTCAGAGTATGGTATTACTAAATCTTTGTGACAACGGAGAAGATAATCCAATACTTTCGGCCTTGGCAAGTGTTCAACTTCCTGTAAATTGGAAATATTTGCTAGTTAGTAGGTTAAGAGAAACTTCTGCAGTCTAAATGATTGGATACTAAAAATAAACCTGGAACAAGCTTAAAGAGCAATTTTGATATGATATTAGGATATTTCACCTGGACGTCTTCCATGAATATTCTCAGCCCTTGTTCTGGATCTTGTTCCAAAACCCAGCCAGAAAATTTTAGAATAAGGTCCATGTGATCTTTGCCTAGATGTTGTAAATATTGAATCGTTCTCTCAGTACCTCTGAGACTTGAGTCGCTTTCTTTTGCCTGTTTTTCAAGCAACTCCAAAGCCTTTTTATGTTGCCCTTTCGTTTGATATAAGATAATCAGCTCTGGATACTTTTGATGCTTCAATAACGTCTTTTCAGACTCTGCTAAGTGACAATGATTTAAACGCAGTAGAGGGGCAACCAAAGCATCATTTGTCTGTAAATTGATTTTTTTTCTCAAGTTTAAAACATCACATATTCAGCATAGCAATCAGAACATTGTAAACCATGAATTTTTGATTCACCTGTAAATAACACTTCAATAATGTGGTGTCAATTATTTTTAAAAGCTGCTCTGTAGCTACAGCGGTCATGTTCTTTTCTTTTTCTCCTCTTGCGGCATCTTTTTCACTGTTTTTCTCATTTCCCTTATCCTTCGTTTTTGTATCTCCCATTAACTTATGTCTTACTTCAGTCAAGAACTTTATCAATGCAAGTAAGCCTTGTTCCAAATCACGATCTTGTAGCGTTGGCAAAGTTGTAACAGGTTCATTGGCTTCGTTTGCATTTGTCGGTTGGGAAACTAGGTCAGGAAAAAGTCTGATCACTTCATAAGGATCGGTTCCTAACTTAAGAAACTGTTCCATAGACTCTGCAAATTTTTTATTGGAAAAAAGATGGTGAGCGTATAACGTTTGTATCGTATACGTTTTCTTCGCTTTTTCTTCATCCGTTACATCAGACAAATTCTGAAATGATTGTCAATCGACATGATCTTTCAATTGTTAGAAAGACAGAAATACTGATTATCGAAATCGTTATAAAATACTTACAGTTAATTTCAAAGCAAGCTGAAATTGATTTTGCTCAAGTAGTGTTCTTATTTGTTGCGTTACTTCCACTGCATTTACGCACCAAACTTGGCTAACAGATGCAACATAGACCAGCCCTTGCTTACATCTGTACAATAATCTTGCCTTGTTTAGTTCAGGTATTGTTTGTATATGCAAACAACCCTCCAAAGTGTAGACTTCCAGAGTATCGTTAATTATTCCCATTAGGAATGGGTCGTCCCAGGCTAAAAATTGGATAATTACAATACAGGATATTCTCCTTGATTTTATTCTTTTAATCTTAGCTGAGACTTTTTATAATCTATGTATACCTGTAGCACTGGGGGAGTCTGCCCACTTAACGGAATTGTGCTGGACCAAATCTCCTTTTGTGTTCATTAGAATAGACTGAGAGTCTTTTCCCAAAGCGAAGGAAGAGTCAGATAATTTTGTTATTCCTGGCTCTGGAGATTTACCAGTAGGAAATAATTCTTTGCTTGTACCGTTCAGATCCAAAAGTATATAAGACAATCCGCGAAAACCCAAAATCAATGTCTCTCCGCACCTTGATATATATTTTAAGCATTATTTAATATTTCACTAGAGATAAAGAACTCTAACTCTGTTTCAATGATATTTTTTCAAAGTTTGGTATTTTAAATGTATTATTTTTTCCATTTCTCACCACGACAATACTCGGGGAACATCAGGCACGGTTAATTCTTTACCAATTACTTTGAATTGATCAATTTCCCATTGGTATAATTGTAATTTGCGTTTAACAGCGACGCATAATCGAACTTCAGTATTTTTTTCCCCCTCCAAACTTTTAGTCCGCTGTACATCGAGTACGAAGAGTGTGGCCCCTCTGGTTTTTTGCACCTGGCATATTTGCGGAATAGTTGCGGAGTTCAAGTCGTGAACACAAATGATGTTGTCTAAAGTATCGAATTCAAGGAATTAAAATGCGATTTCAAAGCCGCAGATTTTTTATTGTAATTTCATTTCTGCATTTGATATTCACCTGTTAGGAGAATCAACAAGTTATACTCCGGGACAACTTCAATTTGTAAAATCGGTTTTTTACTGAAATTTTTCCCATATCGAAGCAGTTGCAATTCTTGTTTGTCATCTGACTTTCGAGGAACATTGTACATCAGTAAATGCCCTTGTCTAGTTCCAATTAATAAATTGTCATCTGAAGTTGAAAAAGTATTAGTTATTTAGCGCACGTGTGTTTGGAAAATTATGTAAACACAAGGTAACTAAAATCGTTGGGGTTGTAGCAATCGCGGAATGTTGAGGTTGTGTTAGTCACATCTTACCGTAAGCTGCAATCGATTCAATTTGTACTGTCAATTTTAACAGAGGCGATGCTTCGTAAGCGTCATGCATTTTGATTCCCTAATTAGGAAATTTTTCCTTGATCTACAACCGAATTTATCTACTTTAAGTAGATACTTGACATTTCAACTTTGGGGTAAGCACAGACTTGTTTTCGTCATTAGGGTGGGTGTAGATGGTCGCGGAGGCACGGGTTCACGTAGCCAATAAGAAGGCCTGAACCACCCGACGCGGCACGTGTATTTAAAAATGGATACTAACACAGCTGTCAAAAGTTGAAGAAAAACAAACTATTGAACTGTGAAATGTGTGTTTTAATGAAAGGAAAAATATTGATGAAATTTGTTGACAAAATCAGTTGAAAAAAATATACAGCACTGTCGAGCGTCGTTAATATCAATGAAAATTTAACCCTACATGCAGCTTTGAATTGAGATTATAACATTTCCAGACGACAGTCTCATGAATTTTGAATGGGAAATAAGAGAAGCTCTGGATGGGATAGATGAGGCTCAGATATTGAATAATAATCAAATGTACTGCTTGATTTATAGATAATATTAAACAATATACATTATTTTCATATTTTATTATAAATTACGTATCTAAATGAATTGTTACAATATGTCGACCAGGTACCATGACAAGTCCCAAGGCTCTAGCCTCGGTGTGTTCTTCAGACAAAAATTCCGAGCATGAGCCTAAAATGACATTTGCATCACGATCGGTGCACAAAAATGCACCTGTCAAAACACGGCCATCTGTCATTTTGATTTTTAGATGCCGATTAAGCCAGCCTCTTAATTTTTGTTTCGCTGGTGATTCCTCGATTGGTAGAGCCTATATAAGATCAAGAATATAAAATAAATATCTCTTACAATCCTAATAAAACTATTTTCAATTTGCAATCCTAACCTTATTCTAACCTTTATAATAATCAACTATCAAATTTTAAATACCTCCCCGTTACCGTGGATAGACTCTTCGTTGGATATCGTCGGTGTGCTACGCACCGCGTCTTTCATATTTGAATCTATGTGAATTTCGTGAATAAATATTATAACAGTTTATTAAATTTTGATATTTTTTCTTATGAAACTAAACTGAGAATTCGACTCTAGCCAACATGTGCCATCTCTCGTGTGATGAGAGAACTCGGATGAAAATAATTTATGCGCGACAAAGCAGAAGCCAAAACTAGTGCACGTGTTCACGCACAATATAACATGTAAATAATTATATAAAATAATCTAAACTAAAAGTAACTGAGTATTACTTTAACACATGTACAACAAGTACTTTATCAATTTTTTTATGGGTAATAATTCTACGCAATAAAATAAGTATAAAACCATTATGTCTAGCGGTGGGATGAGTGCGGAAAACGTTCTAACCTCAAAATCGGAGGAGATGGACGTACCCGAAACAAGTTTAAAAGAGACCACAGATGAACTAGAAGTAGTATATTCTCATGTTAAAAATAACACACAACAACCCGAGCAAGTCGAATCTGTGAACTTAGTTGAGAGTTCGTTGAAAATTAATTCCGAAAATGATCCGACGACTGACAGGTTAGGCATGATAGCAGAAACCGATTCTACTCAAGACAATACAGTCGTTAAAATCACTGAAATTCCGCTATCAGATAGCGTAAACAAAGTAGAATGTCTGGAAGTTCTTAAGACTAATGTTATAGCCACCGAAATGCATGTGAATGACTCATCAGAGACAATAAATTTAAGAGAATCTACTTTTGGATTGATCACTCAAGATTTGAATAACAGTGAGAAAATGATACAGAATGATATTGCATCCGCTGAGAATGACGTGATTCAACTAGATGAAAGTGTTGAAAAATCATGTGTGGTAAATTTAGAAAATAATCTGCTGACTGGTAAGAAGGAAGACATAACTGTTAGGATTGAGAAACAGAACACAGTCAATTCTTTGTCATGTTTGGCAACAGCATATGCAAGTTCTGAGTCTGACGAAGATGAAGATGAATATGAAGACAAAGATGAAATGGTTCCTTCACCATGCGAGATAATTACAATTGTTGATGACTGTGCTAATAAAACACAAAATAAAACTCAGTATAGGACTAAACCAACAGAAAATGATTCTACAAGCGAAGATACGGACAGTGACAGCGATAGCAGCGATAAGAGTGATTCTAGTGATAGCGATAGCGAGAGTGAGAGTGATAGCGAAGTTGAGGATGGGTAAGATGAAAGAACTGTATACGTGTGTTCAAAAATTTGTTATAAACTCTTCTTTTATTTATTATGATGATGATGATGATGTAGTTCTATTATCAAGTGGAAAAAAGCTTCTCTCTAGTTTGAAATTTTTATGTAGAGAACTGAATTTTACCATAAGCAGTATGTATTTCATTAGGCAATTTGAGTAGTCATCTTCTTGGGACAAGATTCTTAATTATATGGAAAAATATTCAGAACTAAACTTTCACAGACACACAATTTTGAATATTGTCCAATAAACTTTCCTCCTATTGGTATTCACTTGATTGGTTTAATTTTTCATGGAGATTTATTGATTAATGAACAATTCTGGTATTCTAGTCCCGACAACATCAGTAAAGCTCAACCAGCTAAGATCAAAAAGACTAAAAGTGAGTTTGAGGATCTCCCGCCTATTGAAGAATTAAAAATCACCGTCCCTGAAGAATTATGTGACCGTTTAGGCGAGGTGTGTGCTTCTAATTTCAACAGACATGATTAAATTCCTTCTTATTTAACGAAATAATACTGTTTATCTAATACTATGTAATGTTTACCCATCTTTAGGTCAGCGGATTTGTAGAGCAGCTGGTTATAGTACGTCCAATATCTGGTAAACCAACACTGAACCTTGATTCGATATTATTTTTGGAAAAAGGTCACAGAGTACTTGGCCAGGTGTTTGATGTATTTGGTCAAGTAGCTGATCCACATTATTGTGTTCGATTCAACAGCGAGGAGCACATTAAACAATCAGGAATTGTCTTGGGCATGGAAGTATATTACTCTCCGAGTACTGAACACACATCTTTGGTCTTTCTTCACGAATTAGTGAAGTAAATATTTGTCTTCATATTTCATACTTGCATCTAGTCTGTTGTTAGAACTTGTGATATGCTAATTCTTCATACAATAGCATGAAGTGTAAGGTCAAACAAATAATTACATCTCTTCATAGGTTGAAAGGCATCGACGTATCTGGAGAAGATGATATCGAGCCACCAGAATTTTCGGACGACGAAGAAGAACGAGCTTATAATCAGTTGCAAAGACAAAAGCAACGGCAAAAGCCTGGAAATAATGAAAGACAAGATAATTCGGACTCTGAGGGGCTCCCACAAAAACGGCAATGTCCTGGTAAGCGCGTTGTAGTTAATTGGATGATTTTTTCCTCTATTTGTGATGAATAGTGATAATGTTAGAGAAGAGTTAATACATGAATTGATTTACTTGTTACAGAACGGCAAAGAAATCCATGGAGTAGTGACTGGCAGTCTCGTAATTACAATAATCCACGACCGAATCGAAATTTTAATCAAGGTCCGCCTCGATGGAACCCGGAAAACTCTCAGCCCCCTTTTGACAATTCATTTAGTTTACAGAATCCGGTTCATCCACCCAATCAACGTCCTCCTAATCAATATGAGCAGCCTAATAACTTTAATGCTTCGCAGTATCAGTATAATCCTTATAATCAATATCAACAGAACAATATGTTTCCACCACCAAATCCGAGATATGCATTTGGTAGACCTCCAGGATTCCGACCTGATTTTAATAATTATGGACCCAATTTGTATCGACCTAATGCATATCCGCCTTCCCCCATGTTTTCGGCACCGCCACCTCCGCCCATGTCTTGGGCACCACCACCTCCTCCCACGTAGTTTTGGATGTAATGTATGTATTATGTTACATATTTATACATGTTGTTAATAAAATTAAGATCATTTATTTTTTTGTAAACATAGAAATATATTTATTTCTCTTTAATTATTTGATACACTGTCCGTTGCACTTATTTTCGTTGAGTATTTTGGATAGTTAACATTGTTGAATATTTACAACAGCTTTTTACATTTTAGTTTTTTTTTTTTTCTTTTTTCTCTTTTTGGGCACAGTATCAAATAAGCCACAAGTTTGAGTCTGTAGACTATAGTTTGAAACAAATATTAATCTGGTGAAATATTTTATTAGAATGTGTCAAAAATTGACTGAAAACTTGATCAACAATTTCAAATTAATTACAATTTGATAACTAATGTTCTAGTTCACGATGAGAACGATATAAATATGAATTAAATAAATTTTTCTTTTATACTTTATTTACCTAGTCTCTAGTTACTATATTAACAATAGTTTGAATTATTTTTTTTCCTTTTTGATGGTGAACTAGATTTAACAGAGGATCCTGCATCTTTTCTTCTAAAAGTTTAACTAGCTCAACTCGCATGCATTGTAGAAGTTGAGCGACCTGTAAAAATACACAATGATTAATACCAGAACCAAGTTTTTTTTTTTTTTTTATCATTCATATTTACTGGAATAAATTGAGTTTTAATTATCCCTTGAAATATTAATTACGTCTTGCATACCCTGTGTGATTCGACGCTAAACATTATCCATCCATCTTCAAGTGATAAGATGAAGGTTCCGTTGTGTAATTCTATATCGATTCCATATCCAGAAAATAAGACTAGAGCCAGCATAGGCACCATTGATATTTCTCTAATAAATATTCTGCTGGTCTTAATCTTTTCTTGAAAAACTAAATACGGGCTTGAAAAATGACCGACGGTAAAGTTGACGGATGAAGGATGTACATTTACGTAGCCATCCTGTTTAGTTTTGAATTTCAACTCCTCGGGTTTTGGTTGCCTTGGAATTGCGCCAGCCGATTGTATTTGAAATGATTTTTCTGGTGTGAATACTTTGACCACGTTCGGATACAATGCTGCGCACAGAAGCCCTTGTAATAATTTATAATTTTCGTTATTTGCGTTCAATGCTGGGCCGGTTATTTCCAAGATTTTATCATCTCCTGTTCTTCGTCTTCCTATATCAACCGGGACAAAACCAATCGATACCAAAAGCTCTAAAAGCTGATGCTTTACATCAGCTAATGTCTGTAACGTTCTTGTAGACAGATAGTTTTCATTGGCAAAAACGTGGCCTGCGTAAGAGCTGTGTGAACAAGCCTCTAGCCATTTCTGGAATGAATATCAAAGTTGATTTAAACAGTTTTGGGGACTAAATCGATGAAATTAATGCCCAAGTATTCAGATTCGATTTAGAATTAAATGAAAACTCATATCTACCTTATAAGCTTTGAGAATAGTCAATTGGTCTGAATTTGCAGTAGCAAAATCTTTTTTCTTAGCATCAAGTTCGTGTTTCTTATCAAACGGTGCAACGAAAGGACTTTTGTGGGAGAGGCAAGCTGCGATAGTTAATGCAGAGTCGACACAACAGAAAATTGCTCCAAAGAGAATAAGTTTACCAATACGAACGTCGAGTGGTAAAGCTGCCAAATGATGACCTAAGGGAGTAAGACTACAGTCTGGAGCGATTGCTCCTACATCTTGCAAACGCTTTATTGCGTCTGAAATACTTTCTTGAGATGGAGGCTCTAGGACTTTTCCTATAACAAAGATTATGTAAAATTTAATTAGTAGTTATTAGATTTGAATATAATCTGGCAGCTTTGTAGAGGAAAATTACCTAATATATCGTGGAGATCAACTTCTTTTCCTTTATTCATGATCTGAATACGTAACAATAATGGCTCTAGAGGAATTCGCAATATTTCAGGAATCGGTTGTGCCAGAAAATGATATTTAAACCTGAAACAAGACAAGCGACGTTATGATATACATAATTTATAAATATAACTCTATTCGTTTTAGCTTTATATTAATTGAGAAAACTTAGTCCTACGAAAATAGTCATCAGACCTGTGAGAGCTGTAAAGATGTATCGATACTCCAGGCATAACACGTCCAGCTCTTCCTTTTCGTTGCATAGCGTTCGCTCGTGAGACCCAACACATTTCTAAACTCTCCATATTCTGATTTGAATTAAATCTTGTCTCTTTCATTTTCCCTGTATCCACAACAAAGACGCAATCGTCTATCGTTACCGATGTTTCTGCCAAGTTTGTACTCAGAACAATTTTTCTTACACCTTCTTTAGGCTTTTTAAATACTAGACTCTGTTCCTCGCTAGACAGAGTCGAGTGTAAAGGGACTATAATAAATTTTCCACTCTTTGGAGACAGAGATTTATTGTCATTCAACAAATCTCTTAATGCCATAATTTCTGCTATTCCAGGTAGAAATATCTGTGGAATAAGTCAGAACACGATTAAGAAAACAATAGATTAAATCTGATAATCAGAATGAATAAATAATTTAATCAGTGTAAAGTAGTTGGAATATTCGTACTCCTGTTGTTCTTCAAGTTTAGAATTATTGAATACATTAATAATTGCAAAATTGTAATTTCGTACCAATATTGAACCAGTTCTTGGGTAATTATGTTCTCCATCGATGATCCATTCCAAAACTTTTTCAATTAACTCAAAATTGATTTTCTCTGGATCCATCATGTAAAGATTCTTGTAAGTTTGCTTAGAATATCCGTCGTACCTTCCCATAAGTTGAGCGAGTGTAAGATTTTCATCCAAAACATTGTCTTTGGGATAAACACCAGCCATAGCTTCTACATCAGCAGATTCTAATTCCGTCTCTAATTTTTCAAGACCACCCTTAATTCTGCGTGTATATCTTGAATTCTCTTCAACGACGAACATAGTCCTCTCTAAAACGTCTTCGAGGTAAATTTGCTCCACGGGAAAAGTTCTACCAGGAATATCCAAGGTAGGAATATTGCCAAAATAAGTTGAAAAGGTGTCAGCCTTCAGCGTGGCGCTCATAAGAATAATTTTCAAGTCTGGTCTTTTTTGAAGAAGTTCTTTCAACAGCATCAGCAAGAAATCACTGAAAACAAAATTCCAGCATATTATTTCTCGTCAGGTAAACCAAGATTCTAATGTATTGTCCGGGTTCAAGTAGAAAATAAATTGAACGGAAATTTTTGAGCTTTATTTAGTCTGTTCATCGTCAATAATTACTAATTAGTGATCGGAATTGATGATACTAATTTGCTGACTATTCAATGTTGGTTCTGAAAGTACTACAAGTCAACTATAACTCATGAAAATAAAACGTTTTTATAAAACCAGTTTTCCAATCACTTATAATAATTATTTACCTTATTACCTTTCAGCGCTTCTTTCGTGTACCTCGTCCACGATGACGTGAGTAACAGAAGTCAGATGAGGATCCCCAGAAAATCTTTGTAGTAAAATTCCAGTTGTGCAAAAGGTCAGCCTTGTAGAGAGGGAGACTTTACTCTCCAAACGTATTTGATAACCTACAGTATTTCCTACTCGTTCGTCTCGTTCAGCAGCAACTCTATCAGCTACTCCAATAGCACTGATTCTGCGAGGCTGTGTGCAAATTATCTCAACATGCTCTCTGTTAGTTGCGGATCTGTTTATTATCCAATCATCTAGCAGAAACTGAGGAACCTGTAATTATAATAAAAAATATTAACAGTTAAGTAATATAACACATTTTAATTACCTATAATGGTGATTAAAAAATTACCTGAGTACTTTTGCCGCAACCGGTTTCACCGGAAATAACTGTGACCTGATTTTCGTGAATAGTATCTAAAATTTCATTCATTTTTGACCAAGCGGGTAGTTTTCTTCGTGCTTCTTTCATCTTTAAGTATCTTGGACTCTTCTGTTTATCCATAAATTTATTCCTAATTTCATCATCTTGTTTAGACATTTTTTCCAACGAAATATCACCTCTGTTACTTTTATTTGTAGACCCTTTTTCATAGTGGGTTGGTGCGTGGTTGTTGTGATCGTTTTTAATTGATTTCGGAAATAATGGATCATCTTTGTCCAGAAATTGTTCTTTATTTTCGGCTAGATACGATTTGATTTCAAACTCATTTTCTAGTAAAGATATTGCTGAAAATATAGACGGAGTTCCATCCTCACAGTGTTCTAATGCTTCATTGAAAAGACGTCTTGATATTCGTAGACAGTCCAGCCTTGGAAAAGCCTCTGTATTTTTATAAAAATAAAAATACGGTGGATCGTAGGGGTAGATGTGATCTGAAAAATATGTTAATAAAATAACGATGAATCAAAGTACTTCTCTGAATATAAAATAAATTAAGGTATTAACGTACGATCGGGAAATCTCATCTCCAGAGTAAAAAACGTGTCTTCTTTTGGCGTAGTTTCTTGAACTATGTCAGGTTGCCTGTGTAAAAATTTACACTTGTTTCCAAATCTACAATTACCGCTTGCAAATAAGCGACAAATATTTTTATCTATCTTTGGCGGCTTTTGATGAATTTTTCTTTTATTCTCTTGTTTTTCTACCAGGTAATCTAATTTCAAGTTTATTATCCAAATTCGATTTTTTATCTTTTCGACAAATGATTCTCCGTATATTGACTCCAGGGCCATTTTCTCATCATTTTGCCTTTCTGATAATTCCTCTTTACATATATTCTCAATGTCATTCTTTCGAAGAAGATTCTCTACTCCGTAATACTTTGTAAATAATATTTCCAACGCGTTTCCCATATTTCCCTTTGCATGCTCCAAAGCTTCTATGCAATGTGATGTATGAAAACTGTGAATTCAATAAAGAGAATAAGATAATTGACTGGCAAAGATGTATAAAGAGAGCAAGAAGTATAAAAAGGTTTCAGTAATATAATATGTTTGGAACGTAAGAATAGTGACGACGATTTCTATATATTGAATTATAATTTCTATTTGTGATTTGGAACAGTAAATGAAACGCTGTTTTATATCGAACCTATAGCTTTCCAGTTTTGATGTTGCAAATTGTCGGGTAATCTGTTCGTGAGATTTTGGGGTACTTTCTCTTGACGAATAATCTACAACGCCTTTGATAACTAAATTTCCACGTTCCATCCAATATTGTTTACCCAAATTAGATTTTTTATCTTTGTATTCTGAGGCATCTGCGAGTTGAAAATTCTGGAAGAAAAAATTGTTCAAATAAAACTTCGATATTCCTTTACGCCAGTCAAGTTGATTGATTGATTTATTCAGTTACGTAATTGGTTCAAAACTCTGAAGGTCAAACTCACAGTTCCATATATATGTTTCAATGTCTCGTAGAGTTGCCTTTCAGATTCATCGGTAATTCTTAGCATCTGCATTTCGACTTTAAGATGCGACGAAACTGTGTTGGATTTATCCAAGACTCGTAACGAGGGAAGATTAGTCTTTGGAACATTTTGTACTTTGCTAATTTCCTTTGTCGGTTTTTTAGCAGAAGAATTTTTGCTGTTGTAAATTATAACAAATACGTTAAAGTCAATGCTTGGTTTAACGGAGGAAAAATATTTTTTTTTAATCTACGAATCTCGAAAACTATTACTCACCTATTACTCTTTGGTGGTCTTCTGTCCTCCAATACTATATCTTCCATTAACTGAGCACTGTAATGATCCATGATTTGGTCAATTTTTTTATTCAATAATCGGGTTAAAATAAGCCGGATAGTATTCTGCTTTAAATGAATTATATTCGAAAAGGCTCTAATTTCATTTTTGTGGTTAAGTCACGATCAACAGGGATCTGGATCTGACACACGAGGTTAGACGACAGGCTACCATCTGTCTAATTACGTGAGCCATCGGTGTTCTTAAATCTATTTCATGTAGAATACACTGTCGGCGTGACGTCACTTCTCAATAGAAAGTAGCCTGAAAGTCGACACGATACTAATTTGTCAGACGCGTGCGCCTTATGATGTGCAACCCGCATAACATCATTGTAATTCAAAATCCATGGTTGCATATACCAAGGCGTATCAATGCTTACGGCAAAAGTAATATTCAATTCGACCGCGAGATGGCGATACCATTTCAGACCCCTTTGGGGAGGGGGAGCACTGACCTTGGCCTTGAGTAGCGGCACCGGCTGTTGCGGGGTCAGTGGCCCTCGTGGCATTAAAGCGTTTGCATGTAGGGATTGTGTTAACGAGATCTCGATAGAAATACTATGAACGCAAAGAAGTGTCGTAAAATAGACAATGTACTTGCTGCCGTATAAAAACATTCTTCCTGTTTAATTTATTGAGTGAATTATTTTAATGATAATGCAGGTATTAGGTGTATGTCACTCGTCCTTCTGTTACAGGTGAATAAACTTCGATCAGAGTCTGAACATCTCCGTCCGACATGGATTGCCCTGCGCCTTATACCATCTTGTACTTTGACTATCATAATTACTATGTATTTGCTGTACAATTAACTGTAATCTTAATATTTCCCTATCAGGCTCTGCTGAAAAAATTAACGAGATATTGTATCGATGCTGCAGAAATAAATTCTTGAATATACCAGTAAATCGCTTTGTTATTGCCCGCTTGACCCTGTCTGTCACTGTATTTTAAATATCAATTCGGTAAACGTATACCGTGGCAACCCAAATGCCATTACCTTTTTAATGATTTTAACAATAATGTCTGATCTTCACTCGGACAATATGGTCTAAGCAGCTACCGCTACCTCGTTTGCCAATACGGCCATCTGACTTTGGTACCAAATTCATTGAAAAAGTAATGAAATTTGGATCGAATATCTCGAGGTGGTCTTGTCGCACCGTAATCTCACAGTATATGGGCAGGTTGACCAATTGCCTGTAAACGATCCGGTACCGAAATTTCGATTTGTCTGCTACTCTGCAGATATCTTATAGTGTATGCTAACATGTAAAAATCCTCCAAATTTCAGATCATTGACCCGTACTGTTTAGGAGATGCACATTGCTCAGTCTTTCAATCTATCCTCAGAAACCGTTTGAAAAACATGTTTTGTCGACGTTCCCTAACTTTTATTTGAAATTTGACTCTTGTATCCGATATCCCGAAATTTTTTTCACCGTAAGATCCGAAGTTTTTGAAAGGTCCTGGAAATGGAATTAGACTGGAATGTAGTTTGCAACTTAGCCTCGCAGCCCAGCGCATTCCGTTCACTGGAGTACAAATATTACAAGCATTTTTAGCGAGCCTCTGGGTTCGTAATAGAGAGCTTCGAAAAGAAGAAATAGAAAGAATATACTACTCATTTATAAAATTTTAATATCACCGGTCAAGATTTGTACAATTGTACAAATCATGGACAAGAAAAGTCATTTCATCCACCCTACTGGCGTGTACTATGTATGTATTGAGAAACTCGCACTTGCGGCTTCTTAAGTATACACCTACACTGCCGTACCTAATTGTAAGACAGGTAGAGCTGAACGAATAGATAGAGACTGCAAGCGAGCAGCAACCCCAGTGGCATTGTGCTCATCGCCGTGGCTCATCGTCAGAATACTCGGTTCGCTTGAACTGTTGAACTTATCGTACTGAACACGGTTGGGAACTTCGGATCGTATTGTTGGTTTATGCCAAATATTCCGTAGTGCCTGTTTTGTGAATTTAACGCGCAATGATTACTTACATTGCCGCAATAGTTCTTCTCATCTTTGCCAGTTTATTTTTTAGAAAGGCAAAAGATTATCCACCAGGTATACCTCGTCCTTGTATTATTTATTCCCATCTCATTGATGTACTATATGGTCAATAGAATTATACGAGCCAATATTCACCGATCAAACATCTTTATTAGCCAGTTAGAAGGTATTTCAGGAAAATTGTACACATTTTCAACGATAAAGTTGTCGAAGCTATAGCCCGACAAACAAATTTTCTTATCTCAGCTATTAAACGTTTTTTCGAATCCAATTTCATTTTATCACGAGTGTATTTCATTGCGTATAATTTTAAAAGACAATTTCACAGTATGTCATCAATTTTCATGCATCTGGGAGATTTTTGCATATTCTGATATAATTAATTTGAATAATAATTCTTTTCGGTGCGCTTTACCTTCGACAACTATATTGTTTAAAATTTGTAAAATTTTCATGGGATACCGACTACTATAGGTGAAAAGTTTGTCAATTGCAACAGATTTTTTGAAGCGATTTTGCGATTGGAACAAAAATATTGACCGCAGAGTGATCTCCTGGTCTTTTTCGATAAATGTAGCTGTTTCCAAGTTGGCTGTTGGTTATCAATGGTAATTAACCAATAACCAACTTGGAAATAGTTAGATTTATCGAAAAATACCAAGAGACCTTTTTTGTAGAGCGTTTAATTTCGAACAAAAGTAGCCATGCAGAATCATTCTGAGTAGATTAGTACTTGAGATATAAGAATTGAAGTGTGCTACTAGAACATTTCCCGTGTTATTTAAATTTATTGACGATTTACAAGTGCAATACATTTGTATTGATATAGCGACTCGATAAACGATGATTTTGTCTTGATTTTTATAAAATCACAAATTTTTTTTAGAGGTGTCTGTTGTGTCCCGCTCTTCCCTGTCCGACCTACATCTAATAAGAATGTTAAAAAATAATCAAGAACTTCGCTGTATTTATAAAAATATCATATTTGTACTTCGAATGGTAAGGAAACGAGGACGTCAACTTGCAATTGACGTATATACATACATTTTCAATTAACGGTGCGCATGGTCGTTGCATTCATTAGTGATGCGGTCAAAGCAGTATAACTTGTATAAACGAATATCGTGCTATCGGTTCAGGAAACACGGAATTATTCATATATCATGAAGTACCTGCTATTCAACTCTTCGAAATGTGTTATTATGTAACATGGATATTATTATTTCGGTTTTCCGCAAGTTAAAAGCGCCGATGTTTCGAGTACATTCTATGACAAGATATTGGGTTCGCATAAAAATGCGAATACGATAGATCAAGTTCAAGGCGAAATAGCAGAAGGGAAGGGTTCGCGGTGACAGCAAATTCGAATGCGAATATTACATACTCAATTGTCGTCAAATGATAATGATATCTCAGTAAACTGAAAGGAATTGAAAAA
Source organism: Macrophya alboannulata (assembly GCA_949628255.1). Classification (NCBI taxonomy): domain Eukaryota; kingdom Metazoa; phylum Arthropoda; class Insecta; order Hymenoptera; family Tenthredinidae; genus Macrophya; species Macrophya alboannulata. Next base: position 26,707,199 of record OX451209.1, on the reverse strand, counting down.
TTGAAGCTCAATAGCTCACAGTAGTAAAAAATTTTAGACCATTAAAAATATCTGAAACTGCAGAATTCGCCGCATTATAAGTTAGTAGTGATATAAATGAATGGAAATAATTAATAAGCCATCGATTGGTACACTATATGATTCCACATCGACTGTCGATGAGAAAGCGATAGTAAATGAAAAAAGATTGGCGAATACTATTTTTATAAATTTCTATAAGCTGTGACCCCACGACTCAAAATAGAGCGATAAATTATTGAATGTAACATGACCGAATTTGTAGACAGACAGCACAATATGGCTCCTCATGAACACCAAGATAAATAATTCATTTGAATAGGAATCCATTAGACAATTTATTTGTGAAAAATGTGTATATTTTCATCATCGCGAATGATTAGCATTTGGGTTAAGGACAACACTCGTCTACTTCAAATAACATTGTCTAGTATACGTTATACAATTTCCTGTTATTCAAAGTATTATCATTCGCGATTGATAAGACTTTACTCGTCATGTAAAAAATTTATTATCTACAAGGTTCATATTTGAATAAATAATTTTTCTTCTATAGGTGATAGCATAATGTCTAGAAATACGTCAATAGACTTCTATGAGATGTTCTAGATCGCCTGTTTGGACTTTTCGAAAATGTTTTAAATACCAATTTTCATAACTAAAATGCGTCCAACATGGCCAGTCATTGAGACATAGAATATTTCGAATATGTTTTATGAAGTTTTTCAGACCTGTGCAAAATTCTATCACAATTGGTAACCAGTACAACTATTTAAACAGGACCTTTCCGATGGCCAGTAATTGGAAACTTGTCTCTACTACGAAAATTGTCCCGGAAATTTGGTGGTGCACAATACGCTTTTGTCGAACTTTCACGCCAGTATGATAGCGACGTGGTAGCACTTAGTTTTGGATCCAGTGATGTCATCGTGGTTTCTGGCCTAAAAGGAATTAAAACAGTACTCCATAGCCAGGAGTACGATGGGCGGCCTTGGAACGAATTCATTAAGCTGAGAAATTTGGGAAGCAAAAATGGTAAATGTCAATCTTTGTTCATTGGAAACCGGTGAAAAATTTCTCTAAAGTAAGAATGTTCTTCTGAAATCCAACGTCAGGTTCCATAGTGAAAAAAAGACCGAGCCGTCACATGATTTTTTTCTAATTATTTCCCAGGAATAACAATGGCAGATGGATCGAAATGGCGAGAAATGCGATCATGGGTCGTTCGCAAATTGCGAATAATTGGTCTGGGTCGTCGGCCAATGTCAGACTTGATGATAGAGGAGCTGAACAACGTACTGAAGACGGTCGAAGGCGGTGGAGTACATCGCTTGATTCCAATCATAACTCCAGCTGTCATCAATGTCCTTTGGAACCTGGTCACGGGAAAACGATTTTCCGATGAGCGCAGGTATCGTATGGTATACGATAAGACAGTAACGCTGGTCAAAAATCAACCATATCTCAGTAATTATTCTAAATCAAATTTTGGATAGAGTTGCATAATGCAGTACAGGATGCAGATGCGTAGTCGCGATTTCTTCAACGATAAAACTGTATTTTGCTCACACACGATTTATGTGACAGATTGCATTACTTTATGGATCTGATGGACCGCCGTAGCAAAGCTTTTGACATGACTGGTGGTGTTTTGTCAACGTTTCCCTGGGTCAGGCATATAGCTCCAGAAAGCTCAGGATATAATCTACTAGTTACTGTAAACAACGAGGTCAAAGGATTTCTGATGGTTTGCTATAATTATACTCTTTCTCATTAGGTTTATGGTGCGCAAAATCTGTTCTCTTCCACGCGGACTGAACCATTCACAAAATTCAGAGCTGTCTTTTAGTGCCCCAAGAAAGTGGAATTACACTTACGTACTTGCTAAATCGCCATGTCAGTCGTATAACTTTGCCAACAACGATTTTACCAATTTTAACGAAATTTGCTACACAAGTATCTGGAATAATTTGAGGATGCGATACTGAATTTGAGTGAAATTAGTCAAGATGTGTTGGAATGGGAGAGAAATATGGCTTTCAAGAAGCAATATCTCAGCAATAATCAGCATTTATTTGGTGAATACTTTTCAAAGCAACGAACTTTGATGTATCTTTTTCAGGAAACGATAAATGACCACAAAAAGAATTACACTGCAGGCATGGAGGATGACTTGATATACATGTTCCTCAATGAAATGTATTCGGATAATAGTTCATCGGCAAATTTTACAGGTACGTCGGTACTACACATATAGGTATGGAGTTATTCGAAGAACACACGGTCTTTCAAGATTATTACGATTCTCGACAAAATAATTAGACGTTCGTCAAGTAGTCTGTAATATTTAACCTTTCACTTAGCGAGTAGAACAAACTATGAAAGACTGAAAACGTTAAGGCAATTCGAACGAAAATTAATCAATTAGTTACTACGATTTAAATTTCGATGCTAATTTTATGAAAACTTCAACCAGATGATCAGTTGGTGATGGTGATGGTGGATCTATTTATTGCTGGTTTAATTACTACATCAACGACATTGGATTTCCTATTTTTGAACATGGTAATAAATCAGGATGTCCAGAAACGGCTTCACGAGGAGATAGCCGAGGTTCTTGGTAACGATAAAGCTCCGGATCTTGACGATAGATCGAGGTGAGCCGATTTTCAGCACAAAATTAGACATCAACGTTTTGTTTTTTTACTATCGAAACCGAGATGATGTGTCCACTTCTAATGTCCCACAGAATGCCTTACGCAGAGGCTGTCGTCGCCGAATCACAGAGGATGTGTTTAGCTACACCGATAATAGGACCACGCCGCGTGCTCCAGGAAACGAATTTATTAGGATACAGAATTCCCAAGGAGACAACGGTCCTTATAAATCTCTGGAGCATACTTATGAGTCCGGATGTCTATCCTGAACCAGAAAGCTTCAAGCCGGAAAGGTTCTTCAAAAATGGTCTATACGTTCCGGACGACAACCTGATACTATTCGGTGAAGGTATAACGGGAAACTTTCAACGTATACTCGTTATTTTACCTGATGAAATTGCAGCTGGATTAAATTCAAAGTGAGTATAATAATACTGCGAATCCGTTAATACACAGGGAAACGACGATGCCCTGGTGAACCTCTGGCTAGATGCGGTTTGTTCGTTCTCTTCGTCGGCGTGATGCAGCGGTACAACTTACTTCCGGTCCCCGGACAGGAGCCTCCCAAGTTAGTGCGCGTTCCTGGTCTCACAATTTCACCGGAACCATACGATGTCCTTCTGACCCCAAGACGAGCTGTGCGACCATCTGCAGATTTACTAAATTGACTTTGAATTTTGAAGTGGAATGTAAATTTTCTGGACCGTTATATGCATTTGCGAATAAATTTATTTGATCCTTAGCTATTTGACCTACGACCTATGACCCAGACAGACCGTCGGTAACCACCACAAATAACTTCTGTTATAATGAAATCGACGTTCTGGCAATTAATAAATTAATTCAATGGCTGAATGTGTGTGTGTTTAAATTTAAATACACCCACCATTTTCAGGTCAAAAGTTCTCACGAATGTTAAAATTATGTTTAATAATATACGTATGCAAACAAGTTATCTTTAGGGGCGATTTGAACCACTCTGTCACAATATTTCCAATAAATAGATCTTGACCGATCTATTCGATAACTATTTTGAAACCGATATCTTCCTTCAATCAATACCAAAGACAAAAGGCACATATACTTCATGTGCGTTAGTACATAAGCTTGGTAGAACGATTTTCCTGGTTAAAATAATTTCACCAGAACTTCAGTAAACTTCAGGTTGAATTTCTGATTTCATCGACTCAATTTGGCAATTTCGGAATGTAGGATTTTTCTATAAGCTTGACGATGTGCGGAAAGTCACGTGTGTAGAAGTGCTGCCCACTCGCCTGTCTAACGTGGCATTTTCCCACCCAATATTTAATCGTTCTGGGCAAACACCTTTTACGCATTGTGTTAAAAATACATCGAATAACACTTTGAAACTTTTTATTATGTTTTCATTTATTTATTGATAAGTAAAATTACATATATCCACAAACACAATAGTTCTTTGGGGCGGGGTGTACTGTATTGAAATTTATGCGCTGAAATTTTTACAAAAAAACATGCGAATATTATTATAATATTTTTCTATAAAAACTTTGCAACGCTTCAGCAAAAGCAATAATATGTCAATAATGAGTGTGGAAATAATTATGTATCCGTGGTGCTGATTTTTTATTCAAAAGTAATAAACACTATAGAAGAATTATATGACGGACATTAAAATGTCCCAAATATTATGTTTGCGAGATGTTTAAAGAATTTCAATATCAAATAAAAGAAAAAAAAATTAATTTGAGTGTAAGCTAAACACTAATATTATTTAATATAGTGATTTTTTTTTTTTTTTCTCTCTTTTCGATACATTCAATAACTGGACTCGAACAAATATTTCGCATCTAAATTATCGAATAAAAAATTTGATGGAAAAAATTGTATCTTAATTTAAATTGAAAATTAGAATATTATTGTTACTGTTAGTTTCATCTTTCTTCCTTTTTTTTATTTTATTTTTCTTTTTATGTTCGAGTCTCTTCTAATTTGTCATATTGTGCCGTCACAAGATCTATAGAATTTTTCATATACTTTACGTACGAAGCGACTATATTCAGCAACGTGTCATTTTCAATAGGTAAGAAACTATGGAGTAGACGTTTATTCGATTGAAAATGCATGTTACTAAAAAAAAAAAAAAAAAAAGAGAACAAAAAAAAAAAAAGTAAAATATTTTACAGAGCTATCCCTGCAGTAGAGTAGAAAAAAAAAAAAAAAACGAAAAACAAAAAACAAAAACATTGTATATTAGATGATTGGAAATCGATGGTGACTTTTGCTTAGAATTGAAATAGACGAATATAATTAGAAGATAATAGTGGTTTAAGAGACACCGAAAAAACTGTAAAAATAAAATCTACTTCCATTTTTATTATTTTTTTTTTTCGTTTTTTTTTTTTGTTTTTTTTTGTTTTGTTTTTTTTTTATTTTTTTTATTTTTTGTTTCACTCGAATCTGGACTTCTACTAAAGGACGTATATTCTTTTCTCCCATCTCACGTGATTTTTTAAACTAAGTCAATTATTTCTTCCATATTTAATAATATACTTATTACCTCTTTACAAAAATCAATTCTTAAACTTATATAGGATAGCCCGATTATTGACTCACAGTATATTGAAAAGATACTAATATTATATTTCTTCAAATTGGGTCATTTATTGATATGCCCTGACCACCTAATACTGATAATTCCTATTTCCCTAATCATCTTCCAAAAAACGAAATTGTAATTGGTAATTGCCTATACAGTTGACGCAACAATATAGGCTAATAAAAATAACCGTATTAAATATTTAGTTATTGCTGAAATCAAGACTATTGTTGTATAGCTAACTAAATTGTATGTTGTAAAAAGATCTCGACGACATATATCAACGCGATAATTTTTTTTCTTTTTCTATTGTCGCGGTAAATAGGAAAATTTCCTAATAAATAGGACGATTTTATAGTTTTCATTCATTTACTTAATTTATTTATTTATTATGTTTATTCAGCCGCGAGACCTATGTACGATAATAGACAATTACCAAATAGTTATTTAATTATTCTTCATTATATGTGAGCCATAATCGAGCCGAGTTTACATGCGATGACGTGTCAATGTATAACGGCTATTCGCTATAGGTACATAATTAATATATATATGTATATATATATATATATTTATATATAATTAATTTAATACATATGTATCATTATTATTAATGTTATTGATGCTATTTTGTTGTATTTCTTCATCATAGTACACTCACGTGGTAATTGCTATCATCTTAATATATCTAAAATAATATTTATAACATTTAGCGGTGTTTATGTATGCATGTATATGCACGCATGTATGTGTGTGTATGTGTATGTCCTGTGTATGGTAGTATTAAGCTGCCATTTCACCGAAATCACACGAAACTAGGAAATAATTTATTATTTATTTTTCAACAGAGCAACACAAGTTTTGTTTCACTTTAACGACATATCTTGAGTTACGTCTAAATGAGTTCGAAAATTAATCTGGCAATAGAAAAACAGACGGAATTGATTTTTTTACAGTTCTCCTGTTTTCGAGATAAATGAATTTAAGTAACTTAAGGAAAATATAATTCCTTGTTATTGAAAAGTACCTTTTGCCTTTGTCAATCTAATTTTTCAATTTCTATTATATGTATATCAGCGAGGTGATAATAAAGAATAGGATTTGAGAGGGAATTATTTTTGTTAAGAAAATCTGTTATTTGTAACGTTGATTATAACTGTAACGTGTAACGTTTGTTGTTGTTGTTGCTTCAACTTTATTCAGTTTATTTCTGCGCATCTGCAGCTCTCTTATAGCAGCTAGGAATTAGTATATAAGTAGGATTTTTTTTTTCATCTTAGTCCAAAGACCAGAGACAATATACATACATGGAAATATGATTTGCCCGTTTAAAAATACTACGGAAAAATTGTGTATAATTATTATTATTTATTTATTTTATTTTATTTTTTTTTCGTAATTTCGGTCAAAGCGCGCGTCATTATTTTCTTGTTCATATACAAATATATAAGCATTAAACGTGTAATATATTATCATCATATATAATTAGTAATTATTAATATCCTAAGATAGTTATTGTATGAACGATTTCGAAAGGAACAAAAACGAAAAAAAAAAAAACAAGAAAAAAATAAATAGAGAAATACTTGCTTTAACAGCCGCCACTTTTTCGACGTAGGTTGAGGTATATGCCATTCAAAATAACTCCGTTTTATCTGTTCCTCTTACTCGAGAGTTTTGGCATGACTTATTTTGAAATTTCATCATTATTGGAAAGTTTCAAGAAAATCGAATAAAACTCTCGAACATTTTCCATATTATGTCACAAGCACCTCGAAAATAGTGGACCTTTGCTTGGAATGATAGAATTTTATTTCTGTTAACTTTAAATACGTTAATGATTTTTTTTATATTTTTATTTTATTTATTTATCTCTTAAGTGATAAAGTTTATTCTAAGAAGATATTAAGTACTGAGAGATTACTTAAAAAAAAAGGCAGTGGGAATTTAAAACATATGCACGAGTCAAAAATTTATAACAATTTTTTTTTTGTTTCTTCTTCAAATTATAGTTCTGATACTTTCAGAGTATCATGTTATATCCGCGATTATTATATTATCATTATCGTTATTATTATTATTATTAATATTATTATTATTATTGTTAATTTGCTTTGCAGTAAGCTGCTACCGTTTCTCAATCAGGCTACAATTAAAAGCTGCACGAATTGCTCTTCCGTCTCAAATTGCAATTATGCCACATACCCAAAAAATATCAGAACCTAAGAATACAATGGAAAAAGAGCGACGAAATAATATCATATAATGATGGCATATTACTACTATACTCACTAGTGATGATAGTCTCGCACCATCATTAAAAAAGAAATTACTAAATACTAAAAAAATCGAAATTTTCATGTGATACTTAAATAAAGATGGAGAAGAAGAAAAAGAAGAAGAAGAAGAAGAGAAGAAGAAGAAATGGGATTTTCATAAATGTGGAGAAAACGAAATCGAGACTCATTATTATAATACAGATGACTAACGCTCTTCCTTTTGCATTCTTAGCATGAGAACCAAAGAAAATATTTGACCTTAAATTGGGACTCTAAATATCGATGGAGTGGTAATTGAGTTTAAATCAACAACACGTGTAGATTGTAAGAGTCTAAGTTAGTTAGCTCAGTTGCAACGGTGTTGTTAATGTAAACAATCTCTTTATGATAGAACTATCTTACTCAAAGTTATGGTCTAAATCGAGCAATTTTTTCGAATTATTACATTTTAAACCTATATTCTAAAGATTGATTAGTAGGTTCGAGTATTTATTGATAGTAATTATCTATCCGATTGCACGATCTAAACCGAAAACCGTAGAGTAAGAAAATCCTATTTGATTCTAACGTAATGTTCGAGATTCTGAAAGAAAGTATATTTAAGTGATTAAAACGTGGTACAAGTACCAAATTTTTCTTATTGCAAATTGATTGAATTATTCTTTAACTTCAAAGTATTTGTAGGTAGGATTTTCGTAACCGTTTATCTGCATGTTGGCTACGTGTCGTTCTTCGGGAGTTGCTGCCTGATCGACTTCAATGAATCCCTGAAAAAACAAAAAAAAAAAATCAAATAATTGCAAAATTTTCAATTAAACAACATTTCTTCGTCTTTCAAACTTATGCCTTTGATTTTCTCACGGAATCTAACTCACCTGGCTATGAGGGCTCCTGGCACTGCGCCTCTTGAATACTGCAATACCTACGACTGCAGCGGCCATCAAAGCAATACCAGCAAAGGCGAGTGTAAAGTAAACGGAACGACTCTCCTTGTGGTACACTTCACGCCTAACAGAATAGCCCTGAAAGAATCGAACAGCCATTCATTAGTATAACATTGATTTGGAACCCCCCATCAGTTGCCGAAATAACTCAATAGGTATAGTTTAGGCATTGATCGAGAATTGAAATAGATTAAATTTATATGAATTTCTTCAACAACTTTTGAGGAAAATATAATCGAGTATTCATATTGTTGAGTATCAACTGTTGAATGGTAATTGATTCACTTACCGCTTCAGGGTGAGAATTATCGTGAGTCATACTATGGGCTGCTCTGACGATTCCTTCGTTGTGCATAGCTGCCCCAGCAGCAGGTTGCTCTAGCTGTTGAGGAGCATCTTTCTTTTCAACGACGGGATTTCCTTCCTCATGCTGCTGTTGTTCGGTACGCAATTCTCCGCGTTCAGCTTTTCGTTGTTCTTTGCGTTCTCTCTCCAATTGTTTTTGATGTTCTTTTTCTACCCAAAACAAATCATACAATTTGTTGAGCTGAGAATTTCTTTTGAATCTATCTTGCAAGGAATTCACCTAAAAACTCAGCAAACCCATCGTATAATATGAGTCATTTTGTAACGCTTTAGTTTATCACTTCTGATAATTCAGAATGGCAAATATTTGGCTCGGATTTAATTTCTGTCAAATAATGCCTTGTTCGTTTAGTCTGTTTTTAATCTTGCCGATGATTCCGTGATTTTAATCTTTCCGATAGATTTGAAATTAGAGTATATTAACAATTTTTTACATTTCATTCAATCATCCAAATATTAATTACTAGATGACTCATTTAATCAAAACATAAAATTGAATTAGAATAAATCAAAGATGATGATAGTCAAAAATTAATTTTGCTATTAAATTTGCTACTTGGAACAATTGCTATTATCTTCTTCAGGATTATATTAATATTTAAAAATACTGAATGCCAAGATTGAAAATAAAATTCACCTTGTTGTTTGCTGGCTACATCAGCTTGATATTTATCTAATATAGCTGCCTCAGCTTCCCTGGTCATAGCAAGAAGAAGTCCCGGTGTTTCATCTTTGCTTCTCAGAGCCAAAACGTAGTCATCCATCAGTCGTCCAATTTTAGCACTCAACTCAGGGTATCTGAGACAAATTATTCAATTTAAACTACTCTTTTCATATCTTATATGGAGAGATGTACCAAAATTTAGTTTTGATACCAATTCCGAATTAATTTTTCATTTTTTGACATTGTAGTCCTAACTCTGAGGTCAAAGTTGCTTTAACTCACCGCTCCAACATCAGAAGACTCTGATTGGTGATTCCGTCGATTTCAGCTAGATGTTCCAAAGTAGCAGGCTTCTCTCTTTGAGCTTGATCCAGACTGCTGTCCGAAAGATGTTTGTAATGGGCGATGGTATGGTGTCTGTCCTTGTGCAATGCTCTGAGTAATTTTTGCAAGCATTTTTGAATGCGGTGCATCTAGGAAAAAAAAAAGCATTTTCATTTTTATTCTTACTTCTTTTTCTTCTTTTTAGTTTCACCTGCAGGTAAGGTTCCACCTACTAAATGAGTTGGACTTGAATGAAAGGTCCATTAGGAAACTGGGTTAAATGGTAAAACCTCAGAAAAGCCTGAGCTTACTGAACTCCCAACACTCAAAGGCATTCCAACGCCCAAGCTACATGGTACATTTACACATTATGTATATTATTATACATACTGCAGTGACTTACGTTTGGTGGAGTTTCGTTCAACGCTGCTGTGTAGCATGCCATAGCTTCCTCGTTCCTCTGCTTGACGGCCTCCTGAACAGAAGGAGCAAAATGAATTCCGTCTTGGAGAAAAACAAGAACAGAATAAACCTCACTAGGCAATTCCATGCATACTGCACATTATGCCTTTTGGGTATAACTCTACATCTCAGATATCATTAAGGGCATAAGTTGTTTTTCGTCTTTTTCCCGTTTTTAGAAGGAGAAATAATTCGTGCAAATGAGTCTCGGATCAAACGATTTGCCATTCATGGTTTCTAGTAACTTATTTTTTTTTTAAATCATAACTTTGACCGTGTTGATCGTACGAAAACGTTTGTATGCTCAGTCTTTTTGTAAAAGAGTGTAGTTTAGAAGAATATAGGCTTCCCTGAGTTCACTCGTTTGCAAGCATAAGATTTTTCAATATTTTACGCTTCTTAGAGATTTTTTAAAGAATAGTGTATTTCTTCTTTATTATTGATTTATTTATTTATTTAATTTCGAATATTGTATCCATAATCGGAAAAATTTCTTGTCGATGTTGGGAAAATTTCAGGTTGAGATCGTAGTATATTTTAGACTGAACGATTTCATATGAAAATATAATGCGAATGCAGCAAAATCCAAAAACATGGCAGATATTAAAATTGTTTTGAAAAACTCGATGAATAAAAAGCCGCGCCGGATTACCCGAAAATAAATTGATCGAAAATGTAATTCAAGGTTCAGAAAGGACGTGTTTCGGTCTAGATACAAGACTGAATACGTCTGCCTCGTCTTTTCATAGAAATTCGAATAAAATAAAAAGAACTGCTAAAAAGATTGCAATTTTTTTTTTTTTTTTTTACAATTCGTGAAATTCGGTCTGCCCTGTACGAAATGCGTAAAGAGTTAACGAACCGTGTTAAAAACGGATAACGTAAATAATAAAGAAAATCTATGCCAATACGAACTTGAACGCGTTGCTGATGCATAGCGCTAAGCTGGTGTTTCTCGGCAGCCCCACTTGCTTCAAGGGCTGCAACAGTTTCCTGGAATCTCGCGGTCATTCTTCGCTTAAAAGCATCAGCGGCAACAGGATCGCGTGCTCTCATGTCCTGGTACCTTTCCTCAAGGTCACTCCAATCCTTCATCACCTAAAAACGTTGTAGCACACAGATTTCGCGATCGTAAAATTTTTTTTTTTACGTTATACAAAATGAAAAGGAAACAGAACGGGGATTTTATATTAAGTTTTGTTTCTTATTCTTTTTTTTTCTTTTATCTTTACTTTACTTTTCTTTTCTCGTTATTCCTATATACGTATACATTGCAAATATACAATAATCTAAAGTAAAAAAAAATCTTGTGCCTCGGTCGTTAGATGACGTAGGATACCTTTGACCATTTAAAGCACTCCAACTTGAAAGAGAGAGTTTCTTTTCTTTTCTTTTTTTTTTCTTTTTCTTTCATTTCTCTCTATCTGTTACGAATTGCCTTTAAAGTAGGTATTAGGGTAGGTAGTCGCGCTCACTTACCTTGGTAACCTTTTCCTTGTGAACTTCTTCAAGTCGCATTTGCGCTTGTTTGTAACTCTGATGTTCGGATCTTGGGTCAAAGTGAGTCAGATAAGGGTCAGGGGTCGCGTGAGGCTGCGAGGGTTGAAGGGTGCTCGAGCTCACCGGAAGTGGCATAGGAGTCACTTCCGTTTTCTCGGTCGTTGATACCGTCGTTGCTGGCCGACTGTAACCCAATTCGAAAATCGACGTTCAACAACGATGGAATTTAATCACTGCTCCTAAATTACCTATATTCACATTGATACGAATTTCAACTTCATCGTATCACGACGATTTTAGCCAATGACTCGATCAACAGCGAAAGCGACTAGATCTATGAATTAAGCCCTTAACGGGGTAAGCTATACTTTGAATCTTCAAAATATCGATTTTTGATTATTTATTTTTCATATTTTGATAGCCAAATGTTTCCTGCGTATTTTGAGCTTTGTCGGACCTCGAAATTCCAAAAATTAACGAAGTCACAGTAAAAAAAGTAAGTACGAGTATATAAAACGCGATTTCCGAAGAACTACATTTTTCGAGTCGGTGGACAAAGTATCTCGAAAACCAATCAAGGGATTTGGATAAAAATTAAATGAGAGGTGCACAAAAGCACTATCTACAATGTGACGAAAGCGGATTTTCAAAAAAAAAATCTCAAAGCAAAGATGATAAATAATTTTTGACATAAAAAAGAGTAAAATCGAATTTAATGACATAGTTTGAAAAAAAAAAATTCTTCATATTCGACCTATCCATCGTTCGTAAAGGGTAGCTTACCCCCTTAACTTGTCTGGTTAATCTATATCGCCAAGAAAGGCTTAGAAACTAAGAAAAGGCAATGTAAAAAAAGAAAGGTTTCATATCGTATCATGGAAAATTGCATGTATATCGCTTGTAAAACTTGCGGTATAAGGTATACGTCACGTTATAGCACTAGACTCGTAACTCGTAAGAGAGATACGACATGCCATTTGAATCGAAGAAAAAAGAAGGGCGGGCGGGGAGGGGGGAATAAAAGGGGGGTGAGTAAATCTTGAGGGAAAAATTGTCACGAATCATCATATTTCTCAACTCCTTAGCCACGATTTTTCACTCGGTTTAAAGAAAAGCTGACAACGAATATATATTTCCCGCTTATAGTTATCTTTTTCGCTGTTATTATACCTACGTATTTTACCATACATATATCCGCGTATAAAAGAGAGTCGTCGTTGTCGTATTTTTAATTGTTTTTCGTATTATACACAAATATCATTCGATCAATCACATTTCGACTGAAATTTCATCAAAAATCAGAAAAATAAGTAAAAAATGTCACATTAAACTTACCTAGTCGTCGTATCATAATCGTCGACATACTCCTCGTCGCTTTCGTCTTCGTCGGTCTGATCGCTAAGAACATCTTCCAGATCGCCGTCCGAGTCGCTATCATCGTCAGCCAAATCGTCCTCGTCGTCAAGATCATCTTCATCCTCATCGAGGTCGTCGTCGATGCCTTTAGGTATCGGTAAGTCGACAGCCTTCTTTGGTTTGACATTTTCTATGTACAGATAAAAAGAAAAAAAAAAAATCAGAAAAGAACGTCCATCGATCAACGTTTTTTTTTTTTTTTTATATCTTTGTAATACTTTTGAGCTTGGAGCTGAACGTTTCTTTGCTCCAAACTCCATAATCCAACAAGAAAAAAAGAAAAAAAAAAAAAAAAAGTTTTCATTACTTGGCTCTGCTGATTGAAGATGAAACATATACCCTACAGAGTTCAATTCAAAGAGAGAGATTGCAATTTGTAACGAGGATTAATTTAATTTACAATATTACGACGGCTTGCTGTTATATATATGTATATGTATATAGCTATATAATAATATGAACAAAAAGGTAATAGGAATCGGAAACTCGAGCACCCTAGGCTGCAGCATGAGAACGCGGAGGCAAAGTCGAAAGTACGAAACGGCACCATTTATCAGAATCCCTTCCTATTCAAGGCAGTACCCCCCATTGTTTGAGGATTGAATGGGTGGGTCTGGCTATTGGGAACGGATTTGAAGATAATCTAACTGGAATTTTAGCTCCACGACCTCACCGTTTGTAAAAAAAAAAAAAAAATAAAAAAAGAATAAATAAAAGGAGATAAAAAAAGAAAGAAGAAAATCTCTGATTCCCTTGCATCAGACAGATGCCAAAAACGATTCTTCTTCACTGGATTTCAGGTCTTTTATCCATTAAGTGCTTTATATTGTCCGCAAAAAGTTTCTTTTCATTTCTATATACCCAACTATACCAAGGTAAAAGCTCAACACCTTACGGAACCCAGGCTAATCAATGAAACTTTACCAATACTTTTTTTTAAATCTTATCGTTTTCATCGGTTTTTCTTTATTTGCATATACGTTCGTGAAATTTCGAGGTAATTTTCTTAAAAAAAAAAATAATACACAAAACTTTGAGACTCTGCTAAGATATGAAAAAATCGGGCCTAATTATTGTTCGACAATGTCGTAGGTGGGTTACGTACGACGTATGTATGGAGAGACCACTAAGAATTATTCTCCGGCTCTTGTGTGTTTCTAGAAACGCTAATTTGGCTCTAGTTGCTCGAGATGTAACGTCCCTGCTAACTAGGTTCTCGAGCAGCGCTCTATTCTCCGAGAATAGACGCCTCTGATGAGCTGACTTTTGCAGAGTTTGAAAAAAACAAAAGACTGACCCGCAAAAAAAAAAAAAAAAAAAAAATCTCAACTCTGTACCTCCTGCTAGCTGCACTTTTTTAACTGGGTCACCGCCAGGCTAACATATAATACGACCATCATATACATACGTACGTCATATGTATGTATACATGCATTTACCTCAGGCATCGTACATACCTATATCTACACTGTATAAATTATAATAGCACGCCATCTACGTACAGTATGCTATTTTCTATTTAAAACAATATAAACGATATAGATTTATGTAAATTTTTTTTTTGTTTTTTTTTTTCATTATATTTTTTATTTGATATCTGATAATATGGATCCTGCATCACGCGTCATGAAATTGACGAGATTGTAAAATTGTAATCCGCCGACCAGTTCCTTACAGAGAGATTCCTTTTTCCTATTCGCGATTTTTCCCCTGTACCTTTTTGCAGCTTCTCATGTAGTATAAAATCATTTATTGTTGAGCGAAAAAAAAGGAGAAGAAAAGAAAAAAAAAAAAAAAAAAGTGAGAAAGAAAAGTTTCGAAACCCCTTTAGCGAGATGCGACGCATGGTGTCGAGGGAAAGCTGATGGGTAATGGGGGTGTATTTCACGGTAAAGACGGAGATGAACGAGACCGAGGCACCCCGAACGATGCCGAATGTTTTCTCCCTCTCTGTATACAGTATGGTATACCTACCTACCCACCCCCGCCGTACGTAGGTACGACGCGCAGTCGTCAGCTTACATTATTGATTGCATGAGCAAGCCAGTCAACGACGACGAACAGAAGCCTCCATGAAGGCTGTGTATCTACGTTTGTATACGATATACGGTGTCTGTGTGTATGTACACACACACACACACACACACACACACACACACACACACACACACACACACACACACACACACACACACACACACACACACACACACACACACACATCTGTATAAATCGCAAGGATATATATTGCCTATACCTCTGCTCGGTTATATCAAACTATTCATTTAATACACCTCTGTAGGCTCTAACCACTTTGCACTGTCACTCCTTCGTCTGCATAAATACCCCAGCCATCCGTGAAAACCTCGAACTAATCGGAGATTACTCAAAGGACTCATCAACGAGCGTGTTTATCACTTAGATTTACTCACTTTGTTTGTTAAATTGACGTGACGTTATTTTTGTCTCTTTTCTTTTCTACTTGTTCTTATTTCATTTATAAACTTTTCATTCGTTTTTTTTTTTTACAGAATATCAACGAACTTTGTATTTTTGATTAGGGGGGTGAAAATTTATCTTCTCCTTTCTTTCCATCCCTTCATTTAAATGAGTCTAATTATTATCCGAGTTTTTGACAGACTATTTTATCGTTTTTTTTTTTCGTTTTCTTCTTTACTTGAGGGAAATTCAAACTGTTTTAGCTGGCAGTCAATCGCGATATTGAAACTCGATATATTCAACGAATTATATAAACTTTGGCAATTTTTTTTTTTTTTTATGTTTTTTTGGAATTTTTTCAACGTTTTTTCTTGTTTTTCCCCTCCAAATAATTTCGATTCGAATATGTTCGGCGACAAAAATGATCAAACGCATCGATGGATTTTTTTTTATAAAGCTAGATGAAATCCTAAAAGCAAATATTTGAAATTCAAATTATATCTATACACGGAGAATTGAGAGTCGATGAAAAGTCTTTCATGTTTCGTCCTGAATTCAGGGCGTGGCATAATCCTCCAGGTTTAAAATTATTCCTTATAACTCCCGTATTTTCTTGATATAAATATGGAAAAACACGGACTAAAAAAATGAACCGAAAGGATCAAAAAAACAAAAAAAAAAAAATACTTTGCCGATAATCTATACCACGCCAGGGTGATTAAAAATCCACACATAATTATACAATATCCGAAAAATAAATATATATAGAAATTCCTAAATGTATAAGAAATAATCGATAACAAATCGGCACAAAAATTACTATCGTATCGCTCTCTGGGTCCGTCCTATCAATCAGTTCTTCGGTACTTCAGACTTACAGTCTGTCAATCCGTCAGTCGATTTGTCTGTTTGTCGGACAGCCCGTTATCCCAACGAAACGTGGGCGATCGAGGGTCACGAATTGCTCGCTACTTAGCGAGAGGGTATAAGTTTGATTTGAGGATTAATTGCACATAAGTTATATCCACGATATTCGATAAATCGTATTTAGTTTTCGTACATAGTTTCGTCAAAGAATTTCATTAGTTTCAGAAATTTTTTAGTAATATCAAATTTTGACCATAAAATTCCGGTCAAACTTTTTCGAATTATACTCGATATAAGCTATATACATATAGGTATATGTATATACATACCTCGGTGCGTTTTCGGCTGCTCTTTATATGCTAAAAAGTTCTAATTTTTTTTTCTTTTTCGCCCCGTTTCAAGGATCTGAGTTTTGCTAAGGTCGGGGCACTCTATAGGTTTGAGAAAATAAAACTAAGAAGAAAAAGAAGAAGAAAGAAAAAAAAGAAAAATAACTAAAACGAAAGTAAAGAAAAATCACTTGAACAGGTTGAACGTCGAACGGTACGATAAAAGCTCGTTGTTGACATTGAATTATTCAACGTTTTACTTAAACTCAAACAGATCGATGCTAGAAGTGTGACTTTAAATTTTTGAATTTATCAATATACGGGGAGGGGGGGGGGGGAATACACGAGTGTAGATTCAAGAAAACCCCCCCCCCCAGCATTTAAATATACCTACATACACGCGGGCAGACGCATATATGAATAACATGTGTTGCAATTCGGTTTCTTTTTTTTTTTTTTTTTTTTTTTCATTTTCTTATTCCAATTTCAGGTATTTTTCATCAAGAAAAATTCTCCTTTCGCCAGAACAACGACACAATCTCACGAATGTGTAATTATTTGAAAACGGTAAAAATGCGCTTTTCATTTATTTATTTTATTTTTTACTCACCCTTGAGATGTTTGGGACAGCAGACAAACTCGACTCCAGAAAATAGGGAAATTCCACAGGGTAAAAGCATGGCAAAGCTCCGGAGATTCATGTTTCTTTCTCGGCACGTATCGGCGGCTGTAGAATTCCACCTGTGCGGCAATTATGAAAAAAAAAAAACACGATAAAAAAAAAAATCGTCAGAAAAAAACGTTTCGAGAATTTTAATCAAACAATTTCGTTCATATTTTAACATTTGTTTTTTTTTTTTTTTCAATGATGTCATACAACTGTATAACGATGTGTAAAAAATTGGCAATTCTATACATACACAGTGAAGATGGATTTGGGGTGACTGAAAGTATCTCTATATGGTATATATATAGTTGATTGTACCTGTGAGATTCCCAACATTTCGTGTGGTTATGGAGATGGTCAAACAGACATCCTTCTGGCACGAGAAGAGCGTCGCTTTGGAAGGGACCCTCTGTAAGTACGTGTAAATTACTTAATAAAACCATTAGTAGGTATTATTTGGCAAACCCTACCGCGAGCTGTAGACGTATATATATACAAGGTTTACCAGGTTTAAAATACACTGTGCCAAGGGTGATCATTTTGAGTGCTTTTTACTCTATAAAGAGTTTAATATAATTTGGGTCAGTTTACGCAGTCAAGGCTTTTCGAATCGGCGTATACTACCTATATATATAGTATATTATATATCAAAGAATCGAGTTTATATATAAAGGGTTCGAAATCGTGCCGAGAAATTACATCAATCCATTCGGCAAAATCAAAGAAATTACGATACTAAAACCACTCAAACCTATATAATACTTTTCCCTTATTTTCCCAAAAGTTCTAATATTAAATTTCTTTTATATTATGTAGCTAAGGTTCCGAGAGATTTTCTCGCTCGGAATTATAACGCTGCAGTCTACATTTTTGTATGTAAAACTAGTATGTAGTACATACGTTAATGCGAATTTGATTGGAGA
The DNA here is from genome assembly GCA_949628255.1 of Macrophya alboannulata. Classification (NCBI taxonomy): domain Eukaryota; kingdom Metazoa; phylum Arthropoda; class Insecta; order Hymenoptera; family Tenthredinidae; genus Macrophya; species Macrophya alboannulata. The sequence goes on along the minus strand of OX451209.1, from coordinate 26,688,766 downwards.
AAGAGTGAAGTTGAAAAGCCAACTCCTATTTCCGTTTCCTCTTCATTCGCGGGTGAAAACAGTAAACGTATACTAGAGCTACGTATACGAGCTATGACTTTCACACGCCCCTAGGGTAATGTATGTATGGAATACGTGTGTATGTACAGTCAGGCAATAAAGTTCTTGTAGGGTCGAAATTTAGGCTCAGGTGTTTTAGCGTCTACGCTGTTGAGCAGGCCCATCGATGCGTTATTTATTATATACAGGGTGTCCCAGAACTAAATGTCGAAAATGAAAGGTGGCCTAGAGGAGGTCGAACTGAGTAAATTTTCCCGAAGAACATGGGGTCTGCGAAGTCGCGTTCGCGAGATATCACAGGTTAAAAAAAAAAAGTATCGCTTTGCGCCGCGTCGCGTCGCGGCGGCGCAAAGCGATACTTTTTTTTTTTTAACCTGTGATATCTCGCGAACGCGACTTCGCAGACCCCATGTTCTTCGGGAAAATTTACTCAGTTCGACCTCCTCTAGGCCACCTTTCATTTTCGACATTTAGTTCTGGGACACGGTGTATATTTAGGAAGTATTTCTTACTTTACTTTGAGTAGGTAGTCTGCCCGATTCGCGTTCTCAGAGAACGGGGTATGCGGAGCGAGGGGGCTGCTCAACAGCGTAGACACTGAAACGTTTGAGCCTGAATTTCGACCCTCCAAGAACTTTATTGCCCGACTGTACGTATGTATAGTATATGTGCAGCAAGATCCCCCGACCGGAGAGCAACTGTGCAGCAAACTTCGAGCAACGCGCGGGTGTGATATTACACCGGCGGATTTAAACTGCTGCGGGAACTGTACCCTATGCCAGGTAATTTATACCTGAATCCGTTTAATACTTTCATTCTCTATAGCTATAATATACGTAGTACATACATACACGATCTATATACATATAGGTATATAAGTTTCCAATGCCCGGCGTCAAAGCAGACTAACTTCCGTCAAAACTTCCATGGCTACATAATTTGTTCATTTGATATTTTTCCCCTTTTTCTTTTACGTTTTTGATTTTTCACTTTTAAAAATTTTTTTCTCAACTTGTCCGTTCATACTGTACGTTGATGTGATTAACGTTAACTCTTAAAACTCCAACCGTAGTAGGTATCGTAATTAAATTCTTTTCATTTGAAAAAACGAAGAAAACAACAATTTTCCCAATGATCACGGATGTTTTATCAATTTTTATTTACAACCGGACGTCGAGAGCGTATTAAAAAGCAAAATTCAATCCAATTAAAATACAATTTTAGACCGATCTCATCGCATAATTTTCGCCTTGATCGGTGCTTTGAAGGATCGACTGAACTATTAAGGGCCAAAACTGATTGGCAATTGCTGAATATCGTCTATACGTCTAGATTTGATCGTTATAGTTTAGTATAGAGAACAAAGCATCCGGGGTACGTTAGTGTGTTCATCCCCGCCCCGTACGAACTGTCATCTAAGATAATTACACCGGTGTAGGTATATAGCTGACGTCATCGTACGCGGGGGGTTGCGAGCTAGCGAGCGAATGCAATTAACGCGAATCGCGTGTCATGTGACGAATGGCGAGAGGCGGCGTCGTACTGGGAGTAGGTAGGTAGGTAGGTAGTTAGTTAGGTACCTACATTATACCTAACACACGCCGATAGTATTGACTTTAAACTCAGTAAAAGCCGGTGGTTAGCGTGCGAGAACCTCTCGCGTAGGTACAGCGAAACGCAAGCGCCACGTGTGTTATTGAAATTCTATCCGTAGGTGTACAAGAAACGTGTGGTACAGTCTGCTTAATAAATAAAATTCTCTACTTGCTGTATGTGAAGGGTACGTAAAAGGCGATCGATGAGGCGTGACGGTAGCCGCAAGTCGAGCGTAAAGATGTTTTTGCAAACTGCAGTAGGTAGGTAGGTAGGACAGGTATATACAACTGCGTATGCATATTATAGTATTCACGTATAAAAAGTGTCTAAAAAGGTGTCAGTCTCCGGTTACATCCACGTCCTGAAGGGACCCAAGAATGAATCCGTCAAAATGAAGTATATAAAGAATAAATTTGTTTTTTAATTTCCCGCGGGCTTTTATATACAAGTTGAAACATATTTCCCTGTTGCGATTCTGTACAACAGCTCTTACTGTATAATATACAGCTGTATATATAGATGATTTCTTTGAGCATTAAGGAAGGTAGTCATAATTCCGTTTTTCTTTATTATTCATTTTTTGTTTTTATCCTTTTTGTCTTCTTTCTAAAGGATTTTGATTCGCTTATTACATACCCGTATATAAAGCTCGACTTGGCATTGACGATATTGATAAAACATGAACGAACATACAAGAACGCGGTCAAATCTATAGATTCTTACCTTATATAAACTTGAAACAATATATCTTTTCGGGCTATTCGTCAGGTTTGTCGAACAGCTAACTTGTTGTTTGAATTGAAACTCGTTTCTTTCTCCATAGACAATAATTGTATACTGTATATCGTCTAGACCGGATGAGTATTGAAAATTTTTCGATAAAATCATAATTGGAAACGGTAAAAATGTTACCTTTCACATAAAATAACGAAGTAAAAAAGAACCGATATGTTATTAAAATTGAAAATTTATCAAATCGAACCAATTCCCAAACTTCTCGAATCCTCAAAACCCGCAGAAAGTAATCGGTAAGAAAAAAACAAAAAATATCTCTTTTCGTGATGATTCGTCAAGGGACTAAAATGAGGAATTTTCCGAGGGTGTTAAAGTATGTCTTGTACAGACTCGGTCACGTATTTTTTTATTTTATTTCATTTCTTTTCAGTTTTCGTATCTAGATACTCTGAATTCTCACTCACACGATTCTAATCCGTAATGACAAAATGGTATAAATTGAAAGAAACCTAAACCCGCAAGTGCTTTGTTTCGGTCGATAAGTCAGTCTACCGATATATATATACAATAAGAGGCGTTTCGCGCGTGATGTTTCTAACAGAAACTATAAATTTGCATTATAAACCGACAGTTGGGTAGTTTGATCGTATAAAGTGACGTAATTCGACGCCAGCCAGACGCGGTCTCGGATCGTCGTATAGCAGGGAACGTGTATCAGGAGCTGCAGAGGCAGAGGCAGAGTAAGTATGTATAGGTATTCGTAAAGGTAGGGTTTTAGGTCGCGATTCTCTTCTGCAGCATTCCTTTCGCCTTACACGTATGTACGTATACGTAGCTCATAGTATTACGTATTACAGTCGGCTCATTGGCCTCTGCGAAGCTGTTTTCGGACCATGCGATGATCGAGAGTGATTTCCTTCCGTTTCTAGTTAAGGGTGCAGGCTAGGATAGATAGGATAGGTAGATACATCGGAATACACACACCTCCATATATCCTTTGACGAAAATTTTGAGGAGAAAATTTACACGTCGGTTGAATGTAATTATAGATCCCTTTGATCCTATTTTATACGCTCTCAGTCCATTAGGCTTCCTTCCACTATATGGATATTGATTTTCTTTATGGGGGAGGACTGACAAACGCACGGCACGCATTCAACCAAGAATAAAATACAGCTGCGCTATTTTCTCAGATATATATGTACGCCACAGCTACCACTACTACCAATACCAAGATAACAGGATTCTACCGTCAAGGGGCGTATTAATATCACTTGCTACAGCCGTTATATAGATCTGGACACAACAGCCGTAGTACAGATATATATACCTATATGTTGGTATACGTTATAGGTATATACATGTTATATAATACACTGCAACAGCAGCAGGGCGTCCGATGAGTCATTTTTATAAAGAAAACCGGAAGAAATTATTATTATCATTTCTTTTTTCTTCATTTTTCGTGTAATCGTATGTAGACTGCAGTATTCGAAGTTCTTTTAAGTTTTTTTTTTATTCACGGTGTAGCGAGATCAAATTTAATCTTAATATCTGTGATATAGATTTTAGATATATATACTTTTTCTGTATCATAATGCTGCTTACCTAGGCATCTGTAGGGACGAACCCATCGTGAGAGCTTGCACTTGGTTCGTCCTGGCTTGCACCATCCGCTCACTCTTACGTAGTGGGTAGACTCGACGATATTCGTTATATCTCGGTTCGGATAAGCCTGAAAGAAGATTTTTGTTTCAGAATTAATTCTTGTTATCAATCAAACTGAAATTACTCGTTTGAAGATTTTTGTTTTTCCTTTCGAAATCAATTATAGAAACGGGAATAAACTAGAAATAAGAAAAAAGGCACTCCGGAGTCAAAAGAATTTTTCATTTTTCGATGAAAAGTAATGAGAATTATTTTCGTTAATTTTATCACCGATATCATCGCTTTTCCTCCATCATATGTCTTGTCATAATCAATTTTCGGTCGCAGAACAGTTTTTTAACAGGATTACGATTTTTTTATTATATATGCTTACGAGCTTTTATCTGATAAATGAAAAATGTATCTCATTTTCTTTGTCACGTAATGAAAAGTCATGATTTCTTTTATGGAACGGCGTTATGGTAAATTGAGATCTGTAGCTATACGTATATTGGTATACAGTCACTAAGCGATGAGACATTTTCCCCTATATACTGTACGATTTCAGAGCGATTTGAAAGTCCGGAAAACGAGCGTTAAGCCAAAACGAGATAAGGCTCATTTTCCGGGTACTCAAAGCGTGCAGAAAATCGCTGTATCGCTCAGTGACTCCGGTAAAGCCTCTTCCTTAACGTGCGGTTGCCATTATTATATAGATATGTATATTTTCTCTATTAAATATATATATACGTTCTTCGGTTTATACTAATTTGCGTAGGCGTTAGAAACTCTTCAAACTAAACGCCACTTTACCGCTCCTACTTATATATTATTATAGATACGCGTATCATTCGTATACACACGAGGTATACGTATGTACGTCTACCCTAATCTAATATGAACATACATATACCTATATGACCACATATTATACCTATAGGAATACACGCCCATAAAATTTTATATACGTAAATTCAAGACATCTGTATGCATTATTATATTATGCAGACGTGAACGTATATGTATATTCGACGTAACATACAAACATACCTATACCTATCTACTAGGGTCGCGGGGGTCAGGAAATAGTACGCTTGAGTCTAGACTAGCTATAACTATAGCTAGCTGAGGGCTACGGATAATTGGTCAATCTTCGACCAGAGATTAAGATTGCAGATCGATTTTTAGGATTAATGATACGCGTTTAGTAAATAATGTTTAGAAAAAGGAGAAAAAAAAAAAAAAAAATAAGAATTTGATTTATATTTCTCGAGCTCATGATTTCGTCCCTGAAATTTGTTTTCGTTTTTATTGGTTCAAATTGAATTTTCCCAAACTTACATATACATATGTAAATATTCTTCGACAAAAAAATTCTATCAAAAGTTCGGATCGATTTAACAGTTTTTCATTTCGATATTGAATCATCGTTTCTTTTTTTTTTATTTAATCTCAAATCACTTTGGAAGAAGAAAAAATCGACGAGTCATTTGTCAAAGAAATACAAGTTTAAAGTTTCAATCAAAAAACGAAAAAAAAAAAACTTTTTTTCTTGTTCTGTACAATTTATCTGTTGTAAATATTTGGTGAAAAGAGTTTTGCGATTGCGTATAAAAAGAGCGTATATAGTTGAAAAACTTTTTCAATTAATTTTTTTTTTTTTACCAAATATATATTTTCAAAACAAATATCAAACTTTTTTTTAGTAAGTTTTTTTTTTTCCCCATACTTCTGGACTCGAAGTTTCCAGAACGACGTTATATTAGTATTTAATTAAAATTAATAAACTTTTTACGAAATTTTCATCGAAGCTGTAAAATAATTTTTGACGAAAAAAATAAAATACAAAAAAAAAATAACCCCAAATTTTAAATTCCAAGTTAATAAACGATTTTATAATGACATTCGAAATATAGATAACATACCTATTATACATTTGGCACATTTATTTACGTAGGTAGCAATGCCATAAATGTGAAAAAAAATTGTTCTTTTTCCATGAGTTTGATAATTAATGAGTAAAAATGGGCTTTCGGTAGTTTTCAGAGTGGGCGAGTTTAAAATCGTAGATACTCGAGTCCTACGGTCGCTTAGGTATACGTAGAAGGAACGATGAACGGAGCTAGCTAGTCTACAGAATTACAAACTGCAGTCTGTGTAGATGGATAGATAGAGGAAGAGAGAGAGAGAGAGAGAGAGAGAGGTACTCTTGAGTCTCCAGAGTCTAGATTCCAGAATCTGGAGTCTAAAGTATGTATATACGCGTACACATAGAGTTTAGATAAAAGATCGAGCTTGACTCCTCAGCGACTCCTTACTTTTCCCTCTCCGTACTCACCCGCCCACGTCTATTACCTACCTACACAGTATTATATGCATACCTTCTTGTTCTATAGTCTATATTCACCTCCTCCTCTAAAACCCACCCACGAGCCAGGACGAGTGACTCAGAAAACAGTCCCCTCGAGTCACATACCGGGTGACACGATCGAGCCACTGTAACCACCCTCCAGTCATTCTTTTCTCTCTCTCTCTCTCTCTCTCTCTCTCTCTCTCTCTCTCTCTCTCTCTCTCTCTTATTCCTCTCTCTTTCTCTCTCTTTCTTCTTATATAGCCTATACGCACCCTTGATGTAATATTACGAAGAAACGCGGTTCTTCTAAGGCTCTCTGGTTCTCTGAGCAAAATACGACCTTTTGTTTCGCGACCCTCGCGAAAACCACTTTCCGGAATTGTATCGAAACGAAAGTACGCTGTAGTGGTTATAATATATATATATAGGTATATACCTATATGTATATATGTGGTGGGGGTGTTGTGTTGTGTATAGTATTAAAGAGTAGGTATAGACGTTTTCAATTGAATATTGAATACAACGATTTTTCGGAGCGTGAATAACCATCGCGGACAAATATTGTGTACCTACACATATATACCCTGTATATATATATATATACCTTACATAGGTATAAGTTAAAATATATACTTGGTTATACGTATTTATTAATTTTTATTTTTAATTCAATTTCTTGTCTTCCAAAAGAAGGGGGGAAAAATAAAATACAAGACGATAAAGGTCAAAGGGCGATGTTGGGGTACCGTATATACATACACCGCACACCATCGTTTCGAAAGCTTTACGAACCGCGTCCAATTTGTCTCACCGCGTGTAATTGAAAATTATATTAACGATAAGTAGTGTAAACACGACGTAATATCTCAGGCAGGATATATATACACGTATATACGTACAGACACATATACAGGAAGGTACAAAGCAACAGCAACAGCAGCAGCAGCAGCAGCAGCAGCAGCAACGGCCCTTATTCAAAAAGCTTTTTAACGACTATTTTATCACAAAACACGTGAGATGGGATAATTATATTTTTTCTTTTTTTTTTTACGCTCTGTACATTTCCGATTTATTCACTGACCTCCACCCTTAAGTCCCCTACTTCAAGTTTATAACTATTCAAGGTAATATTTATTAACTTTATTCCGGTCTTTATATTTTTACATAATAATAATAATAATAAATGAATAACGATTAGGCGAAATATATATAAAATCGGGGCATAAAATATAGAGAAATTGTAAAAAATCAAAAATAAAAATTCATATTTATTAACCAAATTTATTCTCACCTGTTTGCAGTACTCGAGAATTTCGAGTTTGTCTGTTAGACAACCCTTTTTGTCGGTGGAAGACACCCACCTGCCCTGGTCACCGATGTGTTGCGTCAAATAAGTTTCTCCCGTTTCGCATAGCGTCGCAACCTTATTGGAAGTGAGGAGAATTCGATTGTAAATTAATTGATAACAATATGTATTTTTGTGTATCAGTTCCAATTATGGAATTTTCTTCTTTTTTTTTTTTTATTCAACAGCCAAAGTAAGTTCAGCTCGATAATTGGAGCACCGTAATTTGTATTCTGTTCCATTGCAGGTTTAAATTCGAGTATATAGGTGATATATACCATAATTGCAGAGACAATCTACAGACTTATTTATATTTTAATTGATTTTATAATTGATTTTGTACTACTCGTTTAAGAAACGAAATGTTTTGCGATTGACAAAACCCATTAAAATTTGAGTTAATGTACGAAAATGAAAAAAAAAAGTATGTGTTATCCTCGAAATAAAAACACGAACGTTTATTTAATGAAAAATCCAAGCTCGATTTCACTGAGGCTTCCATAATTGGGACACATACCGTCTAAATTGGTTTTTTTTTTTCATTTTACTCACTTCTTTCTTAAATCTGTGTTTCATAAGCTGAGTAAATTTTTTATTTCGCAATATATTAATAAGAAAAAAAAATGAAAGGAAATATTATTAAATATAAACATAAGAAAAGAATTCAAGCCATGTGCTCTTGACATGAAAATTTCATTTTTTTCTTTTTATTTGCAAAAAATCTTTTTTTTTTTTGTTGCTTCTTTCACCTGACCCAGTTTTTATTTCATGATAATTTCATCGTTTATATAATTAGCGTTAATTGCAATTTGAAAATTTTATAACTGCTCGTTCAGCGGTATGTTGCAGCCGTTTAAACGTCTCGCTTATAATTCCTATACGGGTCTTCTTCATTTAATTATTTATATATAGTGTATGTATATATATTGTAATTTTTATTTTTTTTTTCTTCTTCTTTATTTCTTTCATTTATATGGATTATCCTAAATTGAATAAGTCTAATGGAAATCAGAAGTAACTTTTAATTGCGTACTTGGTACTCCAATGCTTGTTACCGAAAACAAAGCTTTTTATCTCTGGCCTGATGCCTTCAAATAAATACTGTTAAACTTTTAAATGCTTTTTTCAATTACCTGCGGTTCCCACCTCCCACCTGCCGGTGCCAATTCTAGTCTCTCCGACACTCCCTGAAACAGGAAAAAAAAACAACACAATATATTTCGCTTTCCTTCGTCAATTGATTTACAATAAAAAAATTTCTTTTTTTTTTTTTTTTTCAAATTTCACGAATTAATATTTTCCGTTCAAAAATTTCAACATTTTTGGATATTTTTCATCGTCGAATGAATCATAAAAAAAAAGAAAAAAAAAAAAATAACGCGACCGTTATGACCAGATGATCTGAAGATTCCTGTTTATATAAAGCTATAAATATATATTTTATGCTTATGTGAATAATCCATATATATATATATAGTATATAATTGAAAACTCGTCAAGTACTCAATTCCGGAATGGAAGTGCCTACATAAGCGTGTAAGTATATTACGTTCGCGTATATATACGGAACGATGAACCCGCAAAGCAGGATATCGAAGGATAAGAACGATTTCATCCCGGCTGAGAGAAATGATAGAAGAGATATATGTATAGTCCTGCGAAGAGCTGATGGAATATCGATTGTTACAAATCATTCGACGAGGTAATATTCTCGGAGTGATTGACCTAAGAAATTAAAAATGATTGTGCAGATGCTTATATACCGTCTATAAATGTAATGCAGTTTCTGTAAGCTGTGTCTATTATAAGTACAGCAGAAAGGTTCGCGCTCAAGTGCACCGTGTCAAGTGTCGAATATTCAAAAACGAATACCCCGATTATTATAACTAAATAAAAAACTGTGAAATATTTATGTACAGCTGTATGTAACATGTATATATATTAATAAATATCTGAGTATAATTTCGCGGGTTAAATAAATAAAATAAATTAAAAGATGCATTTTTTATGTATATAGGTATATATACCTATGTACGCACGATTCAAAGTTTTTAATGACAAAAGTTTTCGGGTGTTGAAGTATAGGTATACATAGAGGTATATAGGTATATACATTTGAATATGTAATGTCTCATTTCTCGGAGAAAATAAGGAAACGGTGTGCAGAGTTTTAGGTATACCGATACATGCAATATAATTTAACCCCCGAAGTCCCCCCCCGCATCCCGAAAATATGTATATATATGTATATACATAGGTATATATAGGTGAACGTATATATTTATATATAAAGCTTAAACAAACGTTAAACTCTCCGTTTCTACTTTAAACTTTTCTTTATAGTACCCAGGTCCGAAGTGGCTTCAAAATGGCCGACAGCACCGGACTCGATTCCTCCGGAAGATCAATAAACATACTAAAGTTCGATGTGTAAGCGTCCCACGCCGCTGATGTATATCTCTTGATTAAAACTTGTCAATCGGACAGTGGCATCCTCCGCCTACACGAAATACTTTCTCTTGCGGTAGAGTAATTAACCAAACGTAATCGACAACGCCAGAAAAAAAAAAAATGAAAAGAGAAGAGAAGAATTAGGTGTAAAAAAGCCGAGATATCACATCATATCGTATATGGTCAAATAAACCTCCCGCAGGGATTATTGTTACTTTAAAATACCGCAAGCTCTGCAGCAGTTGCGCGGGGATTATACAAATTATTACACTTATTACGAAGTACAGTGCGGAGGTTGAGAGAAAATTTTTTTTCTGCTAAAATCCTCGAGCGGTCATATTATACATATAATATAAGCTCTCTGTCATCCGAGAAGATCCATGCTGCAGGGGTGCAGTTGGCCCCCGGGCCATATGCACCGAACTAAATCATATCTAGGTGTAGGTATATTATAACGAGTGCGCATAACTGAGTTGCGGTCACTAATTGGCATATGCAGTGGAACTTATTAACTCCATACTATACCCTAGCTCCGGCGTATTATATACATGTAAGTATTATACGCTGCAGTAGTAGTACTAGATATGTAAAAATTTCATGTATACATATATACGTGAAATTCGCGAGGGTAAAAAAAAAAAACCAAAAATTTTTTTTGAAGAATAAAATTCACACGTTTAGGTATACATATATCCCTGCGCTGTCCGAATATAACGGACAATGCGGTACATTCAGGTCAAAAAACGTTTTTCCACAGTTTCGTCGCCTACGGCATTGACCTTTTTCCCAACCCTATAACGATTTATCTACCCTTATATTGCCGTGTCAATTCGATTCTTACAAACATGTCTTTCCTGTATATAATGTAGGTATAACCTATACATATAGCTATACGTCAATATACATATGTATGTACAACGCATAGGTATATATATTCTTTTTTTCCGTATTCGTATTTGATTGTCGGAGTGACTGTACCTGTCGTGGACAGCGTATAGGGGATGACAAAATCCGTCTCTCCGAAAGGACGTGAATATGTACATACATACATACGTTTCGTTGATGGTATGAGAGAGGATACGATGAGTATGTAGGTATTTATCTGCTTGGATCCTGGGGACACTGAAGACCCGACACTGAGGACTGAGGACAGGGAATGGGAACGAGAGGTAAAATACATGCCTAGGGAAAGAGAGGTAAAGGGTGAAATGGCTAAATGGCGGACTGGCGAGTCCCGCGAGCGACGAAAGGGTTAATTTCCGGCCCCATCTCTGTACGGAAAGGTTTTAGCGCCCGCGTTACATTTCATTGGTTGATTAAAGTCGGGTGTGACGTAACCCGCGGCGTGGCGTGGCGTGGCGTGGCGTGGCGCGGCACGGCGCGGCGGGTCGACATACGAATAACTATGTCTTTCGTGCGACCGTGATCGTATCGATTTGTCCAGGTCAACAAAAGGAGTGAACCCTCCTCGCCCGCGTTACGCGACGAGCGATGATCGACGAACGGAGAACGACAATCGCGATATTACGTGATAAATTTCAAACATATAGACACATAAATCTAAAGACGATCACAATAAAGAACAGGAAATCCTTTCCCAATTCCTTACAAATATAATTGCATAGAGAATATTTTTTATTGTTTCATCGAGTGATTTGAACCTGTACTCAAGTCCCGGTGCGATACTTTAAAATTTCGTAAAAATCCTCTTGGGAACGTACCTTGTAGAATGTAAAAAACGCTATCAGGGGTCACATAGATTGTACTACCACATATACCTATATCGATATGTCTGAAGGCGATACGACTGCACGCACGCTACAACTCAAACTACTTTAGTTATAAAGTTTGACTCATTCGCGACTCGACTATACACATTGTGTGAGTTGAGAAAAAAAAAAATAGAAATGACCTGTTCTACTACAGACTCGCGTTTTATTCCTCCCTGATTTTTGTTCATATCATTCGATGAGTGATTACATACAAATCTTGTTGAATATATATGTTTTAATTTTCTTTTTTTTTTTTTTATACGGAAAAGCTGATTTGGAAAATTATTTATTAATACTTATTATACGAGACTTTTATCTTCTATATTACTTATCTCACTGGATATATTTAGCCTCTCATTCCTCAGCCCCTACAGCTCCCACCTTCATACCTCGACCATTCCCCCCATCGACGTATAGTAGACCCAAGGTTATTAAAATCGTGGTAGGAATACCCTGACGTATAAACTCTAAGAAATTGATCGTCAGACCTTTTCAAGAATTCAAATCGCGATCGCGTCGTCGAGTCCTAAGCTTCCGTTCCTGCAGTTTTCACGAAGATTTATAGATGACTAACCATGGATATACATAGGTATAGATAAGTATGTAAGCATGTGCTAAATTATCATCTTTTAGTAATTAAAAAAAAAAAAAATATATTAGTAATGAAAATTAAGTAACATAATTAGTCAGTTCGTATATATGTATAGATATTATATCTGACTTTATAACGTATTCTCTGTGTTATTACGGTTGCATTCTATTATGAATATACATATAGAATTAATTAAATCCCATGATATTTTAATTACTTGTACCTATATATGTTATACCATTTTCACGCTTTATACCGTTTCTCCATACGTTTCTCCCTTGCGTGGGACAATATTTTTTTAATTCATACGTAAAAAGTTAGGAAAAAAAAAACGAAGAAAAAATAAAAGAAAAAAAAAAAAAAAAAAAAAACTCACCAAAGTCAGAATATCATATTTGTACAAGGTATACTACCCCTGTTTCATATATTTTTATTACTAATTCGCGAAGCTATAGCTTTCAACGCAGCGCGTCACTCGTCTACTATTTGGCATTTATGTTATGTGCGGAAAAGAGGTTGGAGTGTGATTTGCATTCGTTTGCAGTCAAAATGAATGTGTAAAACAGAAGAGAAAAAAAAAAAATAATAAAAATGGAAACAAAATTGCTGTACCGATATACCTCCACCTAACGTGACGATTCACGTTCGTTAAAAAGGTTTTCATGTTTGTTCGTCGCGCAGCAGGAAAGTGTAAAAGTTCGAACAAGGGCGCATTGTGACCGCGTTTCACAACGAGTTTTTATTTATTTTTTTTTTCTTTTTCAACCTCCATATCTACGGTAACAGCATAGAAGTATGTCTATAGAGCTGTTTCAACGTGTGAATACAACAAAAAAAAAAAAATCATTACAACTTTTGTCGCTTTGCATAGACGTGTGTGCATATATGATATAGGTACATAGTACTATTGTTTATTCCTCTATCTCTCTCTCTCAAGAATCAACAAACCAACGAAGAAAATAATCAGAAAAAAAAACAGAACAATGAAAAGAACTGACCAAAAACGTACATGTCCACGAATATGAGGGTCATATACAGAGATCTTGAATAAACACAATTATGGAGGATGAAAAACAAAAAATGAAAAATGGATATAAAAAAAGAAAAAATGATAACTGTATAGTAAACGAGAGATAATTGGAATATACGTGTACGGGGTGAGTTTCAAGAACGTGAATAAAAAGAAAAAAAAAAAAAAAAAAAGGGGGAAAACTCTATTAGGTTTAATTTGTTTACGCTTTAGTCTAAACGACAGCGAAATGGATATGGTAAGCTCAAAAAAGATGGATAATATGGGCTCGAGTTATATAGAGATTAACTCGCGTTATACTGTATCCGACATACATATAATATGCGTTTACCTACCTACTCCGACCCACATTATTTTAGGCTTTGGTTACTCACGACAATATTTTCTCTTATACCTATATACCTACGTATATACTATATCTATATATATACGAAAGTTGACCGCGGATACAGGCTCAAAATAAAAATATTCTAGGCCTGTGATATACTTTCATAGATGCGTTTACTTATCCACATACGTTATACATATACCCAGATATATATATATATATATATATATACGTACATGTATCGTATCTACATAAATTAGAACTCAGTATATAGGTATATGTACATATATATACACGTGTGTGGATAACTTTCTGCCAGAAGGGTCCTCGAGCAGGTATATAGGTATCCCTTTCATCTTACTAACAATAAAATTGAATTACTCAATTTACTGTCATCGAAGGTCTGCGTAACGAGGCGTAAAGCTCGTGTATAGAAAGAATAATAGATTCATTTGATATTTCGAGAGAGAGAAAGAAAGATAGATATTCAAAAAAAAAGGAGAAGGAAAAAAGCGTCTAAGAGCGAATGAAAAATGACATTCCGCTCTTATCGTTAACGCGCAAAACCTTATAGTTATATACATATGTATAATATGTATTACATATGTATATTTAAATAGATGCATATACATATACCTGTTACATGAGTAAAAAGGGAGAGTAAATCTCGCGTTCGTATATAGTGCGCGTATATAAGTGATCATAATATACGTGAGGTGCTAAGCGTGGGTAAAGGTTATTGTATATGGGTATATATATATATGCATTGTATGTTGTCCATAATATCTGTATAGGCAAAAGCTCAAACTGGTACGCATAAATTCTATAACGTGTATTATAATATATAATACATCTTATATATATATCTATATACCTACGTATATGGTATAGGTAGTTATGCGTTATAACACGCCCAACGAGTTTAGAGTTTGGTGAGACGATCTATGTGGGTGTACGTATAGGTATGAGGTAAGGTATTATATACCTATACCAAAACACGATGATAAAAGGAAAACCCTCTGAGTTTACCATCAAACTTCTATTTGCTCCGAAGGCACATCGTATTCAGTTCAAGATAATCGCTGTCTTCGTTTGTCGCTGTAGAACTTATGCCCGAAGAAGAGAGCGACGCATAAATAATTAATCTATACGCTAGCACGTGACGTAAATGCAAGATTTAACGCTCTGCGCACGTATAGGTACATATAGGTATAAATACCTATACGCATGATGGTAAAAGAATAGATCACTATGACGTAATTCATCGTACATTATATAAATTTAAATTGATATATAAAAACAATAAAAAATTGAATAAAAAAATAATTGTAATGATTAGGATGGAATCGAAGTCGCGGTATAATCTTGACAAAAAATTATATCGAAACTTTTTTTTTTTTTAACTATATGCAATTTCTCGATACTTCGCTCGTGCATCTTGTAAGCTGATTAAGGGACGTTTCTTTTTTTTCCCTTTCCTTTCCTCTTTTTCCTTTTTTTTTTACTTTCGTTTTATAAGATTCGATCTAACTGGATTAGGCTAATGCACTTAAGCGAATCTGACCGCCACGACCTTAAGAAGCTTTAACTGCACGCGACATTTTATATAAACATTTTCTTGTTTTCTTTAGTTTCTTTTTCCTTTTATTTCTTTTTATTTCAAGTTTTATAAAATCTCAATCAGTCGTCGGTCATGCGTCT